>JAUEKW010145127.1:0-10478 GCA_032274785.1 Ajuga reptans
AACATCATCTCAAGGAAGTACTCAGGAACTGCACTAGGCAAATCTTTGACATTGTATCCTCTGAAACCACCTTTCCAACTTTTGTGTTTGTTCTTGAGCTTCTTCATTCCGAGTTCTATCTGAGAGGATGAATCTTTTGGAGGCAAAATTCTCAGGCGAATTGTTTGGTTCTCAAAATTGAAGTCTCCAAAGTTTGATCTTTCAGTGGAACAGAAGGAACGTGATTGAGATTGGTGCGCTCTGGATGTTGAGATCGAAGAACCTAACTCAGATGATGGAGAAGAGAACGTCGTTCCAATACTTTGGGAGTTGTTAAAGAATGGAGCACGAGGTTGTCGACCCTCGCATCTTAAGCAAACCTTATCCCTCCTATAATTAAAGAAATTGCATCTGCAAGAGAGAGTAAAATGGTGACAATGAGTCACTCTCAGCAACTAGGTCAAAGTTATTGAGTAAACTGATCCCATAAAACATATTAAGATTCTACAAGAAGTAGCTTACTGAGGGCATCTCCATTCCCCGTTTTGCTCCCATGGTATTGGTTCGTCACATTCGTGGCATGTCATGTTTCTCGCGAAGTTCAAGAGATTGCAACTGCACAATACAGATTATTTGGAAAAGGTAAAGAGACTGAATGAAGGCATAATCTGCTGAGATAATTCCGTAAATCTCTTTCTTTTATCTTCTTACATAATAAAGAATACCCTTTTTTTCTTTGATAGGAAACAATACATAATAAAGAATACTGGTGAAAATCAGAACACTACTTACTGGGGGCATATCCAGTCGCCTCTCTTCTTTTCAATATTTTGAGGGTAAATAAATAGTGGAGCACCAGGCCGTCGACACTCACATCTTGAGCAAGCCCGATTTCTCCCAAAGTTATAGAAATTGCATCTGCGCGAGAGGGAGTAGAAAACAAAATAATGACAATCATCATTCTCAGCAACTAGTCCCAATTACTGTAAGCTGATACTTTAGACATATCTCGAACATAGGAGATTGCTTACTGAGGGCATTTCCAATCCCTGCCAGGTCTTTTTGGTCTCGATTCTTCACATTTGAAGCATTTCATGTTTTTTGCATAGTTCATGACCTTGCACCTGCACATCATAAGATTATTTGGAAAAGGTAAAGACTTAGAAAAGGCATAATCCGCTGAGAATTCTAGAACCACCAATCATAAAGATATCTACTAGAATCGACCTTTACAGTGCCTCTCAACCCCCACCCCACCCCCCACCCCCCCGGTAAAAAAAGGTTTGTGGCACTGGCAAGTTGAGACTATACTTGTAGGATTTTTTTTCTTTTAATCCTTCACCAGCAATATAGCCTAAGAATTTATTACGAAAATCTGCATCTTTCTACATTATTAGGGATACCGCTCAAATGGAAGCACTGAATAGTATAAGATAACGTGAAAAATAACCACTTACTTGGGGCATATCCAGTCTCCTCTCTTCATTTCAATATTTTGTCCAGAAGCCAACAGAACTTGTCCATCTCTACTTGCAGAAGCTCCACTGCATATTTTACCCAGTTCAAGCAAAAGATTCCGAACAGACGAATCAACAACTTCCCTACTAAAAAAGCCATTCTTTTCAGAAGAAACAGCTGCATTGCTTGCATAGGTTATAATATACTTCATTAGATCGATCATTTTTGCTTGATCAACTTTTGATACCTAAGATTTAATGAAAACAAAAAAAGTCAGAGAAATAATAGATTAACAGTGTGTGCTATTTCAGTTCTCCAATGAAGTTCGCATGGCAAATCGAACAGTATAAGATTTTGGCTAAAAAATTAGTTGCTAACTCATAACCAGATCTTTTTGTCCGAATCTAATCATGTTTTAGCAAGGCTTGAACCAAATAATGTTACTCGAAAATATTACTAAATACAAAGAAAAAGAAAAAAAGCATCATTTGCATACATTAATAGCATCAGTTCCCAAAAATGCCCTCATCTTTCTTGATATGGTGAGGGCACTCTTGAACAGAAATGGAGTTCCATTTGATACAACAGCTTCAATATCCCTCCTTGAAAGCAACCTATTTCAATCCAAATCAATATTTTTTTCAGGAAGAAATTATAATTCTATTGAAGCATTGCAGCTGTTATCTTTTTTTATAAAGCAAAGAAATTTTACTCAGAAAGAATGTCAACAAGAAAAAAAATATTCTAATAATACCGGGTGGGCAAACACTTAACTAAGACTGTCTTGCGACCCTTTTCATAAGACGAGAGTTACTTTTATCATAAAAAGTGTCTTTTATGTAAAAAAAAATGTTACTTTGAGTGTAACCTTTATACATAAAACCACAATTTTAAAAAAGTAACATTTTTTAAGTCAAAAAAGTTATTTTTATGATAAAAGTAACTCCGTCTTACGGAAGACGGTCTACACCTAGGGTGTGGGGTTGGGGGTGGGGGTGGAGGGAAAGCTTGTTCCAACAGCAGCTCTGTGAAGCATAAGCTATCAAGGTAAGATTCAATAATAAAATTCCATTTCCAATAACAAACCAAATGAAATGAATTAATGAATTTTAACTAGATTAAAAGGTCAGTATTTTATAGGCACACTGAATTTGCAATACCATGGCAATAAATACTGAGAAAACGACATTGAGCCTAGAACAAATAGTCGCATAATACAATAAATTAAAAAAAAAATAGCTTGAATCAAACAAAAGTCCCAAAATTAGGAAACAAAAGAGAGAAATGTGAACAAACCCAAGAAGATCTGGTCGTGCTCGAGCGAAAGCAATGCACGCGGATGCAGCGCTAACGAATTCATCGTTCAATTGCTCATACGCCACGAGTGCATCCTCATTCGAGATTTTATGATCCTCAGTGGCGGAAAATCCCTGTCCATTGACTAAGATATTGAGAAAATGTTCCCATTCCGGCCATGGATGGTGGCTCTGCTGCTTCGGCTTGGCGGAGTGGATTGCAGATGTGCTATTGTCTCGTTGACAGTGGAAAAAGGTGGCAGGTTGAGGGGTTAGGGTTTTTGTTTCTGAATGTGAGGAGAGGATATTTAGACGGAGGGCAGAGATGGAGAGAGCGGAGAGACGGCGGTGGAGAAGAACTCGCGATGGGTGGAGAGATGAGAAGGGGGTGGTGAGCAGCCTCATAAACTTGGTTGCACCGCCCATGCCGGCGGAACAGCGGCGGCGGTATCTCTTATAATATTTGGTTCAACGGCCAGTTGAAATGCAAGATTTTAGAAGGGTTTTACCTTTTTCATTTGTAGGCCTCTTTTTCTAGAAATTGGAATTAGGTCCTTCTATTGTTCAGGTAATACGTTATAATTGTGAGTTGGGGATATAATCATTAATCAAACTGAACTACTAGCAAACTATTTAGATCTCGATTTAAAAAAAGTATTTCATTTGATATCGCTCGTTAATCTAAACAAGCCTCGAACCTAAATTTGAAAATTTAAATTTCGATTTAAAAAAAATATTTCTTTTGATATCGTTCGTTAATCTAAACAAGCCTCGAACCTAAGTTTGAAATTCGAGTCTATTAGTATTTGATTCGTAAGTTCACGAGGTTGTTCGCTAGCTCGGGCTTGCGACTGTAGTTCGCGAGCCAACTCGAATTATATATGAAATTTAAAACTTAGAATTAAGTTGTTTTGCTAGTATTGGTATTGAGGTGGGCTAGTTTATATTTTTTATAGTTCATATCTTCTTCACATATTTCAATTGATAAAAGATACTTTTCTGTTAGGCATATTTATGTTGTCATAGAACAATGCTCGTATATTACTTTAATATAGTGTCGAGCTTTTGGAGAATCAAACTTGAACTACTCATGAGCTCAGTATTTGTAAGACGAACCCAACTCGAGTATAATTACAAAAGTTCAAGCCAAACTTGAGCCTGTTAAAAAGCCAAAAGGCCGAACTCAAGCCTGTTAAAAAGTCAAACAAGCCGAACTGAAGCCTGTACTATGCAGCTCAATTCGGTTCGTATACATCACTATTAGTTTTAACTTATCAACATTTTATTTTATGCAGCTCAAATTAAGTACTGATTATCCAAAGTAAGTTTTATGTTGATAGATTAACACTTTGTTTGAAGATGCTCTTGAAAATGATACCACAAACAAGTTTTGTAGATGTAGCACAATACAATAGGGGAAGATTTCAGACAATCTAAATATACACACATATATGTACACAAGACTGATACTTGTTATCACCTATTATTATTTTTACAAAAAGATGTTACATACAATGTTGTAATAAGACACAATATACAACCTTTCCACCAAAAAAGAAAAAGAAAAAGAAGTTAGTTCACCAGATAGAACAGGGACAAAAAATACATTAACATCTCATTCACTGCTAAACACTTGAATGTCAGCTTCAACAAAGGTGCCAAAATTAGGACAGAGAGCTGGAGGTGATCTCGTAGATTTCGTCAACATGAGATGCGGGCACATAAACCGCGTGTTTCAAGGGGCTGTTTGTTCGGCCATAGAGAACGTACACTAGTAGTGCTATCGCCAGCCATATTGAAACGAGGGTCCAAGTAGCAGCACTGATAGAGAGAGCAAAAAACACAAAAAGAAAAATCGGATCCCTCATAAGTAGAGGTGATTGAAATATTAATTGTTTCAGAAAAAAAATTGCTTAATATCTACTTCACAGATGGTGTCAAATTTCTTTAATAATGCGATGCAAGATTAACATAGAGATGGCTGAGCAGGTTCAACTGGCCTGCCTCAATAGTGAGGATCGAATGGACCTCCCATTTGCAGCCCAGAAAAATTCGGGCCTAGTTAGCCCCTTTTTTCCCCTTTAGACCAATCTGATATCTAATTATGATGAACATGGGATATGGCGGGGCTGGTCTACTAAAAATCCGGCCCAGCTTGGCCTGGTCCGATTATACCAAATGGAGGTGGAAAAATCAGCCCGGCCTAGCCCGCCCAACATTTTGGACGGACTGGGCCATAGGAATCTTACTCTAAGTATCATCCGGCCCAACAGACTCTATATGATGGGCCAACAGGCCACGGGGCCGGCCCGACAAATCTTAGTGTATTTTAGGGGGATGGGTGGCCCGAATTGACACCTCGGAACCTAGGCCAGGAAGGACCGCCCGAACTAAACATTCTTAATGGAAACTAAAGAAATGCTCTCAATATAAATATATAATGACTGGCAGGCATATGCAGATTATATGATAAATCGAACAGCTGCTTGATTGACTGATTACTCACCTGAGGTTAACTAATAAGTAGACATTGATGAGAACACATGTAACAGGTAGCAGTGGTACAAATGGACAAATAAAACCTGTAAGAGAAACAACAGTTCATATAAATAAAGATTCAGATTCACAGTCCAATATTTGTCGATCTTTTTTTTCATGTTTAGACAAACGCCAAAACCACGATTATAGCATAACCAATTCTTCGTACCTCCTGCATGCCCAAAATCGTGTCTTGCATCATCTTGGTCGATAGAAAGTAGCACTATCAGACTAGACGAAAGGAGAAGAACACCAACCGCACAAAGTGTAGATCGAAGAGTGCTGGTTAAGTTGAGATATTTGGTTTAGAAAATTGTTGATAGATAGATTTGAAACGACAATTAGGGAAGGAATAACACTTACGTAAGACCGTCTCCTGTAAGATGGGAGTTACTTTTATTATAAAAAGTGTTACTTCTAACGCAAAAAATGTTATTTTTTACTTTTTTAAAGCTGTTGTTTTGGTATGAAGGCTAACACTCAAAGTAACACTTTTTTATCAAAACTAACACCTTTAATGATAAAAGTAACTTCCATCTTACGGAAAGTAATTCGTAAGACAGTCTTATTTAAGTGTTTGCCTTAGGGAAACCTATACCGACACTTTACAAATCAAAGATTACATTTCAAGAAGCAAAAAAGTTACAGAAATTACAAACCTGTTGAGGCCGGAACTAGAAGTAGCAGAAGTTAGAACAATCACGCCAATACACGTAACAACGATCGCCCAACCAGCAATCTTCCTTCGATTCCCTTTGTTCCCAATAACTGTAACAGATCAAAAATAAGATGGCAGTTTTCCATCAATAAATTCTAGAATATAGCGAATATTCCAGAATCAGATAATCTTACAGTTCCAGCCCCCAGTTATAAGATGATATCCAGCAGGTGATTCTTTCTTGATTAGAAATGGGATATTTTCCGGAGTTATAGCATCAGTTTTTTTGTTCTCCACACATAAATCTCCAGGACTATAGCTGTTAGAATGCTGCAAATAAACTGAATCTATTGCTTGCTGAAAAGATAATGGAAGCGGAACCTCATCTGGAGGAACGTATCTCAGTATTAATACCGAAATTGCCACAGTTGTATATGCAAGAAGTGTCCCCAAACTAACCTGCAAGTAGGATCGAGCTATTAATGTCTTGCTTACATATGAAATTCTCATAATAGTTATGCATTATAGTTAAATGGATAAGAACTCGGAAAACACACACACACACGGAGGCATACCATCCCTGACAACTGTTCGACATCCATGAAGAATGCCAAGATTGTGGCAAGTAGTCCAGTCATGATTGTGCTTTTCACGGGAACTTGAGTGCGTCGATTGACATCTGAAAAAAATGATGGAAGCAGTCCGTCTCTAGCCATTGCCATTAATATTCGTGACTGTTATATTGGAACATGCAAAAACACTTTTTAATTTAAAAAAAGGATCTAATCATCAAGTAACTTTATGGTCCGAAGTTCTATTAACCTCAAAGACTGTGTATATGAAAAGTAAAGGCCATTGTAGGGGGGTCCTGAAAGGAAATAATTGTTAAAAAAACGAGCTTTGTCTACCCTAGACACCAAAATTTTACCAATTTTATTATGCATACAAAGTATGATAAGTAATTTTTTTTAAAAGTTATATAACTAATAACGACAGCAGGATACATGTATACAAACACAATAAAATAGAAAGCAAAATTTTGTTTAGGACCGTTGGCCTGTATATTCCAGCCCCATCCACAATAGACAATTTAGCGATGCCAATATTATGTTTAGAGAGAGATCATAAAGACCAGTCTTAGTGCTATTAACCGAGATTCTGTAGGGCTTCAATGAAGTGATTTTGTAGGGACAGATATAGGTTACCTGAGGAAGAAGAGACCCCATCAATGACGCACAGAGAGCCGTGCAAGATCCAATAGTTATTATATACCTGTACCAAAATAAATATAATAAGTGTAAGAAAGGAGCTAGAGCATGAAATGCCCAAAGCTTGAACAGGACTCAGAAGGAAAAGAAAAAAAAAATATATATTAATATGTATATATGAAAATCGAAGAGATAACTATATACATACGCTGCCCATTTCATTCCGTGGCTAGCAAAGGCAGAGGAGATGGGAGTGTCTGGATCCATTGCATAGTAAGGTACTAAGCCAACAATAACAGCAGAAACAAACATGTACAGGGTGCAGCATATAGACAAAGCAAAACCAATACCCACTGGCAGATCTTTTTGAGGGTTTTTCACCTATGGATGAAGAAATATTATTTCCAAGCTCAAGTTCAGTGTGTTAACAGTGTGTGTGTGGGTGGGTGGGTGTGTGTTTTGGAGAATAAGTGTGGCATAACTAATAGGGAAACCAAAAAAAAATTCAAGAAGAATAAAATATACCTCTTCTGCTGTACTAGTGACCGAATCAAACCCCGTATATGCAAAAAAGACAGTTGAAGCACCAGCAAGCATCCCTTCAGCCCCAAATGGGAAATATCTGTAGAAAAAATGGCAAACCTATTAGCCGCTTCATATTTATAGAAAACAATAAGTCGGCCCCAGCTAAAACGAAAAGCAAAATATGTTTTAAGTTATATGGAAAATGTGACTACCCAGCACGAAGTTCATAACCACGCCATCCGGTTTTGAAGCCCAAGTATCCACCGGCTACAATGATAAAGATGAGGGCGCATATATTGACAGCGGTAACAATTCCTTGGGCAAGTGCACTCTACATAAATCAATAATTTCAAATTTTCAAATGTTATAAAACTGTGAATTTCCAGAAAAGAAGAACTTCTCGCACCAAAGCGAGGATACAGAAAGAGACCTCCTTAATTCCCATACACAAAAGCCCAGTGATCAAAATAACTAAGATGGCTGCACAAGGATCGACAACAATACCAAGTCCGGGGATGGTCTGGCGAGCTAGAAACAAAGGGAGACTATTTGGACCTCCGAAAAGCAAGGCCTGATGTAGACGAGGAGAAACAAAAACAATGTCTAGTCACCACAAATATACGTCGTAACAGATTATATAAGAGAGAAAACGCTTACAAGGAGACCAATTAGAAGGAATCATTACGAGATTTGGGGATACGCCCCGAGCAACAGCTGAACCTCCTATAGTGTATTCCAGCATCAATGCCCAACCAATCAACCAAGCAACACTGCACGAGCGATAGGGTTACAATGAAATAACAATGTAGCCAGAAGTCGTCAGTACTAGTGGGCTCTGCTAACAACTATTCTAACTCATTGCTAAAACAACTCAACTTTCTACATGAATCTTTCCACCATACGAGTGGGATGCCAAAAAAATATTGCTTAAACTACATATCTTCTTTCTTTGGTAAGAATATATGCCACTAAATTAGAAAGAGAACATAAGTATGAAGAACTTGAAGATTCTAAAGGCCAACTGGACGATGAACATATCCAAAAAATATTATGGACAGGATACCAAAAATTCTTAGTAGACACAATGTTGATAAGATAAAGATGGTAATATTAGCATCTTTCACAATAAAAGAGACTATATTTGTTGCTCAAATGCGTAAACAAGATAATATTTACACTTCTCCAATGCATATGTAAGAATAGTGATAGGCGCTTCCAGCAGAAGGACACCGGCTTGCTAGCTCTGCATAGCAGAAAGCAGAAAGACCAGCTGCTATTCCAGCTATCAGAAACGAAAGGGTGAGAGATGGCCCTGAATGCTCTCTAGCAACCGTTCCAACTAGAATATAAACCCCAGAACCGATTGTGGCACCAACACCTGAACGATCCAAACAAAACTCATGAAAACATTAAAATATTAATGAAATTTAATCATGCCACTCATGTAAACACACCCATTTGATATATTGGGAAATCAGACATAGACATAAGTAACAAATACAAAAGGATATACTAGGACTGTGGCTATCAAGAATAAGGAGCGACTCTCCGCTTCTGCATATTATTGTTCTCTCCTATCTTCATATGCAATGATTTTGATTCCGATAAATAAGAGAGAATGAATACAGTCTAGCTCATTAGGCATTATGGACATACGGCTAAGCTTTTGAACCACGTAATTCGTATAGCTTCTTGCTTCTGTATCCACTTCTCTCACAATCTTTGTAGTATAAAATTCTATGAATTGGATTAAAGTAAACTGAAACTCATAAATCGAAGCTCATAAACATCAATAAGTTAAGAGTTACTGTGAAATCTCTAACACAGATCGCCTAGATTTCTCAAACTAAACGGTAGGAGTAAAGTAGAATCACCAAAATGACAATTCTCTTCCAGATACAAGAAAATGGAATCAAGTATACCATAAGCAAGCTCTAAAACATAAAAAGTCGAAGAGATATACAATATCATACATAGATATATATGCATGTGTATATAGTTTATATACCTATAGCAATGAGATGAAGTGCAGTCAAAGCTCTAGCCAACTGATGTTGTGGATTTCCAGATGAAGAAGACGATTTAGTATGCTTAGAATCAACCTGTTTCCTCCTCACTAGGTTATTCAAACCTCCACCGCCATTTTTCTGTCTATCAGAAAACAATCCCATGACAAACCTACAATGTATTTCTCAATCGCGTACCCAGAGATTCAGTCTTGCTTGCCAAATATAAAACAAATTAACTTCCGAAATCGGAATTCTATGTACATGCAACAAATATTCTCATAGAATCAAATTTGCAGGAACAGGATCGATTTTATGATGAAAAATGAAAATTGTGAATATGAAAAGGGGTGTTAGTTCTTCGGCAAGTTCAGAGGAACATAAACTATGGGAAATTGGAATTGCAGAGATCTAGCTGAGATTAGAGAAAGATAGAAAATGATGGGAATGGTGGCATTGTAGTGTGTGTAACTGTGTGTATATGAATTGGGTAATTCAATCATTAGGGCAATTTGTCAATTTCTGGTTCTTGTATCTTGCTGCCATCACTTTGGAAATTCGGATGGCTACACGTTGAACCTGGACAGTTTTAGTAGGGTGCAAGTCCGGATCATCGGGCCACGTTCGTGTTTGATTTTAAATCGATTCATGTTATATATTAAAAATTATTTTAGATATATAGTTATTACATTTTAAGATAAATTATTAATTTTAGATTGCTTTGCGTTAAAATCGAATCAATCGATTCGTGTCGGATAGTTGCAGGTTTCCTTCAATAAACTCGTATTAGATTGGATCGGCTTCGTTAGAT
>JAUEKW010145169.1:0-10476 GCA_032274785.1 Ajuga reptans
CCATTCATTTTAGTAGTTAATTACAACCGTCATTTGTTTGTTAGGTTTTCTGTTTCGACCTCTGAATGTCTATGCAGTATGCTCTTCAGGCCTTTATCTTTTTATCTGTCTTAATTCATAAAACAAGCTCAACAGTGTTTTTCTTGGTAGCTAAAGTTATAGGTTGGTGAATTGGAAAATTGGAAGTTTTTGCATTATTGAACAATTAGTTTGGGCTTCGCTTTTTACGTTTCATTTATTTTTATCATTCAAGTATCTTGATTCTTATTCAGTTTACTTTTTATAAATTGTTATGATGCATTTCACTGCAAGCTGGCAGGGCAATGTGTCTCATCTGTGGTTTCATATTTTTCATAGAGAAATATCTGCACAAAATCAGTTTGCTCCTGCCAATACGCTTCTTCACAATTTTATTAAGCATTTGAGAAACGACAGAACAATGATGGATTTGTTAATTACCTTCCTTTTCTTACTACATTGCCTACTTGTTTCTTTCCTAATAAATCTTATTTCTTTCACCTCACAGTGAGGATGATGTGGTTGCGGAGGCTCCAGCTCCAGCTCCAGCTCCAGTCCCAGCTCTTGGGGAGCCCATGGATATCAATACTGCTCTGCAGCTGGTGCTGAGGAAATCTCGGGCTCATGGCGGCCTTTCTCGAGGGCTCCATGAAGCTGCCAAGGTTATTGAAAAGCATGCTGCTCAGCTTTGTGTTTTGGCTGAGGACTGTGACCAGGCTGATTACGTAAAGTTGGTGAAAGCGTTGTGTGCTGATCATAATGTTAGCTTGATAACTGTGCCTAATGCCAAAACTCTTGGCGAGTGGGCTGGGGTAAGTGACTTTCATTTGCTAAAAGACTATTTTTCTGAGATTCAATCTCCAAGTGTCAAGTTGAAGTTAGGATAGGTTATGGGGCTGAAGTTTGACTCTCTGGCAAAATACTATGCTTGGGGGATGAATGCAGCACCCGATATCAGCTTATTCCTTCGGTTAAATTCGGATAGGTCACTCCTATATCTACCTGAGCATCCAGAAGGGAACATTATTATATAACTTCTGTAGTATCATTAGGAGTAAAAATCTAATAGTTTCTAAAGGCATTATGAGGATTGGATATGAAAGGAAGGCAGTTGCTATTTTGTTAATTCCAGCAAGATTTTTAGTTTCTTTGACTTGCTTTTTCTCCAGCTAATATTGCTTTCACCCTCTTTCATTTTTTGCTTGTCCCACTATATATCTGAAGCCAAAGGATGATTATGGAGTCAAATCTCACGACGGTCGTCTGAGACACCTCTGGTGTCAATATTGATGTGACAATCCATCTTTCTGATGGTTTTTTTTTCTCTCCATTTTAGTTAAATAGAAACCCAACTTCTGCTTATTAGCTTTGATCAAACATAGGTGTATAATATTGTATTGATTTCACGGAACAGATCAAAATCCCTGTCTCAAAGTATACTTGTCCCCATAAGTTTAGGATTTATATATTTTCTCATATCATTGATGTTATTTGGTTTCTCTCTTTATCCAGCTGTGTAAGATCGATTCTGAAGGAAAAGCACGGAAAGTAGTTGGTTGCGCCTGTGTTGTTGTGAAGGTGCGGGCAGTTAATCCAATATATGAATTTTACCTCTTGTATAGTGACACTTGAATTTTTTTCCCTTAGATTAAATACTAAGAAAAGGGGCCTACTTTTAATAACGATGTGATAATATTGCAGGATTATGGTGAAGAAAGTGAGGGACTTCATATTGTCCAAGAGTATGTGAAATCACACTAGATGGTTTCAGGATGAAGACGAATCCTCAGACGTAGATGGCATTTTTGGTGGTTGATTCTGCCTATAATTTGAGTCATTGAGGGGACTTTAATTTTGAAATGTTTGGACAATGGTTCAAGTATTTTTTGTGTTTTGCTTTATAATCTGCTTTGTTACAGTACATGTATGAATGCTAATTTATAGTCAGTTTTGCTTGAACCTATCTACTGTGGTTGCTTTTCTAAAATTAGTACTACTGTTTTTATATATATATATATATATATGTGTGTGTGTATATTTCTCATTTCCAAATATTATTTTTCACTTCCACTTATCTGGGCGATATGTGATTTTTAAAATCTCCTACCTATTTCAACCTATATAATACATAATGATATGTATTATTCTTATCAAATCTTATTTCAAAGATGAAAAACTATTTGGCTATTTCTACCATGTTATATTTTGATTATGTTATTAATTTATCAATGGGAATGCAATTAATTGACTCATCTATAATTTGGAGATGAGATCTTTACACATCAGCGGTGTGCACATTAACCGTGGGAAGGGGAGGCTTTTTGATGAGCAATAATAGTTATTTTAATCCAATAATTAGAACAGATTATTTCCATATTTTTGAAAACAATGAATTGGGCAGGAATTTTTTTGAATTGGATTTAGTAGAGAATGCTTTATTATATTAGTATGTCTACAGCCTACTAGGTATAGATTTGCGTCAAAAATAAAATAATTATATACATTTTGGCACACAGAGGTGCTGTTGAAACATTAATAACTCTACTATAAACAAAAAAGTGTTGCATCAACCAAAATAGAACAATCTAAACCTTTCTACAAGAAAAGTTTCGAGCGAAGAGATGTTTATTCAACAAAAATCGGAATCACCATGAATCATCTAAATACAAGCACAATCAATCCTCAATCTTCATATTCCGTCTCTTCATCATCGTCATCGTCCTCATTATTATTCTCCCCGTACCTCCACCCGTCTCCCACATTTTCCCGTTCCTCTTCCGTCTCTTCACTATCTTCTTCCTCGTACACCTCCTCTTTAAGCGGCCTATGTTTCTTCACCACATTCACAATGACAGGGGCAGCAGCGGCACTCTTGCGTTGAGGAGCTTTCGAAGGCGGGAGCTTCAGGGCCGGCTTAGGCCTGCTGTGTTTGTTAACTTTCCCAGAGCCCCGTTTTGCAGCATAAGTGTCCTGATCACTACCTTCATCTGCATCGTTTTCGGTGTTGGGTTGGTTGTTCTTAGCATTCTCATCGGGGAAATGGCCAGGGTGCTCACGCCGAAGATGGAGATTGAGTTTGTACTCGTGGATGTAGGCCTTCTCACAACCGTCGTATGGACAGGCGTAGGGGCGGTCTGATGAAGGGCCGGAAGCTGGTGTTGATGCTTTTGGGGTTTTTACGGGTTTTTCTGGAGGCATGACGTACTTTGGAGCATCTACCATGGTCTGCATCATGGGTTGCTATAAATTCAATGTTAGTTATAGATTTAGAAATAAGAGAAATTGAATGGTGGAACACTAAATTAACAGATTATGCCCAAATTTACATACGGTGAATGAAATGCACGAGATGGAAACTCTATATACACACAAATGAGCATGCATGTGTGCGCGTGTGTGTGACTTTGATTTTGAACAATAAGCTTACTAGACGAAAGTAAATTTACTAGTTATGCAAGTTCATTGATCCAATTGCAAGACAGCAAGAAATACCATTTTCGTATAATTACTACGGAACCAAAATAATAAACTGCTTTAGTTCAACATTGGTCATATTAGATGTTCCTCAAGAGTAATCCAAGTGTCTTATGCCTAAGTAGCAAAGTTAGCATTCCAAACCTACTTGCCATTTGCAAGAACGTTAAGGACGATAAATAAATAAATACGGAGGTGACATTACGGACTCAAAGGGAGAAAAATGATGAAGCTAGAAATACCAGAAAAATTTGGAAGTACCAACCTTCTCGTGATGAGATGAAATGTGATTCTTTAGCTTATACTCATGGGCATATCGTTTTCCGCATTCAGGATATGGGCAAATATGATAATTCTCCTGTGCATGTGTTTTCATGTGTGACCTGAGGTTAAAATCCAGAGAGAATGCCTGCATAGAGGGAAATAACAGGATCAGGGAAAAAAATCGGTAGCTACTGAAGTGAAGAAGCAATTATCTAGTATTCTAGGACCCAATCCTAACAATTTGTGTAATTTCCACAAAGTATGAAACAAGATGAGGAGAAACCATTGGACCGTGATAAGACTCGTGGATGGACATTTTAGTAGGTTGGGGGGTCAGCAAACTTGTAGGGGAATCTAGATTTACTCACCTTTCCACAGCCTTCGTGTGGGCAAACAAAGTCTCTCTCTCCAGTGTGAATTAAAAAATGCCTCTTTAGTTTTGAACTGTCCAAAAATTTCTGCAGAATTCACCTTAACAAATTTATTCTATGATAGATGATAGATAGAAAGTATTGAGAAAGAATCAAGGTCTCATATGGTAGAACAAGCACATATTTCTCTAACAAATCCATTAATTATGAACCGACTTGCTTAAGTGTTGAATTAGGATTGCTATATAAAAGCCACTAGTTTACTAGAAGCCTAATGCTGGATAAAACATTTTCGAGACAGCAATGAAATATGTTGAGTGAATAGCATCAGACCCTTTGTCCAGAACCCCAACATAACTGTCTCCTAATTTCCGCAGGACACACACACAGAGAGAAAACACTAAACAGTAGTAAATTGGTTCGAGAGTTGCTTGATGCCAAATCAGAGGAATGTCCGTCCATTCTAATTAGGTAGTACCACCACGTAATAGTTACACAGGTACCTCATTTTCTTAAGAAGAAAAGAACATAAAATTAAGCAATCATTTCGATTCACCTTTGTTTTAGAAAGTTAAAATCTGTTAAGGTGGTGAGAGTTAGGTTACTTCAGGGGATTCATTAACCTAAAAGACTTCACTACTAAAAGGGATCCCAAAGAGAAAAATTATCAAAATCCGCATCCCTAAAGAGAACTATCATTTCT
The DNA here is from genome assembly GCA_032274785.1 of Ajuga reptans. Taxonomy (NCBI): domain Eukaryota; kingdom Viridiplantae; phylum Streptophyta; class Magnoliopsida; order Lamiales; family Lamiaceae; genus Ajuga; species Ajuga reptans. The sequence goes on from JAUEKW010145169.1 coordinate 4,831, forward strand.
AGTTCCCTTCATATAGAGCAAAAATAACGAAAACATCCATGCGACAGCTGCCAACATCTCAACTTCAGAAAAAAATTCCATGCCTTCCATCTTTCTATCTATTTTATGAAGCATACATGGTCAGAATAATATTTTCCCCTTTACGAAAGAAATCTGATGCTTCAAGACGTTTTAATGCTACATTTTCGATGCTTCGATATTGGGCAAATTAACATGCTATAACGAATATGATTAATATCAGAATTCACCAAGGGATAACATTACCTTCCCACAGTTCTCATAATGGCAAACATATTGTCTCTCCCCATGGATATGGGAATGCTTCCTTAGAGCTCCAGCATCAATAAACGTCTTTCCACAGCCTTCGTAACTGCAAAGGAAAAGAACCTCTGTCGTTGGTTCGGGCTCAGGCTCTACCATTTCCGGTTCTTTCGACTTCTCCTTCATGGCCTTCAATGTGGCCTCTGTAGTAAAACAAGACAATCAAATTTGCAGGCCAAATTGCACTATCTGCTAATAGGGTTGAAAATCAAACAAAGCTACTCGATACAAGATCGTTGGTTAAAAGCTCGTTTAAACTAAGTTCGAGTAAAGATATCAAACAAGCTTGAACATACTTTTACGTTTGATGAAATCTAAAGCTCGACTCAAGCTCGATTAAAGCTCGTTTAGGCTCCATTCGGTTAATAATGAAACAAGCTCAAACATAATTTTGGAAGCTCCATAATATCTCAAACAAGCTTCAACGACACTACGTCGAGCTCGACTCATCTCATTTACAGCACTACCAATTATTTCACATTGAAACACAACAACGAAAAGTCCTTTCGACGTCGAAGCGCAATAGTTAATACTGCTACTGAAGTTCCATTCATCAAATTAATCATAAGAAACAGAAAAAGAGCTCTTGAAAACTAACCGTTAACCCATTTTAACACAAGGCACTTCCCGCCAGTTGTGACAAGATCTTGTGGTACCCTGAGATTAAATTTAAATTTCAACATATCAAGTAAAGGGCGAAAACTGAACCACTGAATTCATCATCTGCTATGTAATTAATTAACGCAGCAACAGCGAAAATTTCCCAAATAAAATTGAAAAAATTATACAAAAATAACCGAGAGGGTTTCTTCTATTACCATTCTCTGGACCACTTAATAGCAGGTCCTCTGGACCTAGCTATGGGGCGTCTGTCAAACAGACCATGGCCGATGTGAGTCTCCATTGCTTTACTCTTTGTTGCAGTCGATTGGAAAACTCTTCACCAGGTAAGTTTAGGGTTAGGGTGTGGAGGGTATGTGCGAGAAAAATAAATTTTATATGAATACTGTGTGGAGAGAGGTATGGATGTTTTGGAAGGTTTGGGATTTTGGAGAGAGAAAGTAATGGTGCCTCTTAATCCGCCATTGTTCCAATCTCCAGACCGGTCCAGGATTGGAGATAACCGGTCCATCCGGCCCAATGCATTGGTTCAGGTAATATATCTTGTGTTTTACGAAATTGCATATCAAATTATTTGAGAAGTTTAACCAAAGCGGCCCACTAACCTCAGATTTGGGCCAGCATGAATTTGGGCCTTTGGGCTTTGCTTTCTATTTTTATTTTTTATGTGTTGCCATTAATTTGGCTATTTTTTGTTAATTATATCATCCACTTTATATATATTATTATTTAACTAGATAAGCTTTGTCTATGTCATCTCGAATTAAATATTGTAGGAGAATATTGCTTTAGATTATAAATTTAATTAACTTTAGTGGCTGTCTTTTTCTTTGCTAACTACCGATCCTCTATGTTATGCTCTGTTCTAAAAGGCCCCGTCTAGCTCCGACTATACCCCGTGTAGGTGCTAGACGGTCATCAACCGATTAAGTATTTTTTTCGATTCCTCCCCGCATAACCCCGCATTGATCCGATTAACCCCGTCTAAGCCCCAAATAGGCGCTCGACCCTAGTCTGCCGTCCGACTAGCACCTAGCGTCGTTTAGAACACTGATCTTATGAATGAATAAATGTGGTGAAATCGGCCGGTCTAATCTGTCCGCTATTTTAAGTGAGTTGAACCGTAAAAATCTTGAATACAAAGAATATGAACAAGGGTGAGAGAGATCACGATTTGTTATTTATATAGTTGTTTCAAACCTCTTCATTTGTCTAAATTTTGAAGATAAAAATATTTGTATTTAACTTAATTATAACATTTTGTATTGTATTACGTTAAACTTTGCTTTATAATTGTAATTTCCAACATCTAATTTTTTTTTTACCGATATTTATTCACTGATATTACCGTAAAATTGAAGTACCGATATTTTCATTGAAACCGGAATTTTGGTTAGTCAAGTGTAGTGTAAACATCAATAGAGAGAATGAATCCACATTAAAATAACACTAGTTATATTCCCACTGTCACTTTCGACAGCATGCGCTTTGCACCTTGCACCATCAACTACCTCTTTGACAATTAATTGCTACTTAATACTTCTTTTATATAGCAATGACATATATATATATATAAATTTAATATACTGCACAATAACGGTGAACACCCTATGATCAACTGATGATGTACTAATGATATAGTATATTTAGAAACCTGACATATAAGCAGGTGCTCACAAAAGTATTCATCATAGGTGTGCAGGATATCAATGTTCGAGTAATTTTTGCTACATTTTGAAGTGAACCGAGCTCGAATCGAGCCTATTAATTTAGTATTCGTTAATGTTCGTGAACAAATGAACATCAAGTTTGTAAACATTTAATCTGTGAACACGATTAAATATCATTCTAGTTTTGCGGGAATAAAAAACTTAGATTTTATTTTTTGAATAATAGGTTTATGTGCATTTGCAATAAATGGGTTATATAAATAATATAAAAATATTATTAATTTCTTTTTAATATTCTTATTATACAAGCCCAACAAACATGTTCACAAGCATTGACGAACAAGCCTCGATGTTCAAGCTCTGTTAATTTACTAAACGAACATAAATAAATAAGTTTGGGCGAACGCTAATCCATCTCGACACGAACTTTTCACTGAATGCTATATTCGTCCAACAACTCTATATATATTCATCTATCTACCCTGAGAATACTTTGGTATGTCAATTGGTGACATGTCAAGATCATATTAACAAATTTTATAAGATAATAAATATTCATACTATAAATTTTTTGGTGGGTAGGTAACTATTGATGTATAATATAATTATATAAGTTTCAGTCTTCGAGCATTACGTTTAATTTTAATTGCGTTTATATTTTAACTTCCTAAAAAAATGTAGATAAAAACTTGTGTGAGACCGTCACATGGTGTGACGGCCGTATGATGGGAAAAAATATTATTTTTTTATAGTAAAAGTATCACTGTTATTAAATAAAAGTATCACTTTTTTTAGACAAAAAAAATATCACTTTTTGTACCGAAAGTATCACATTTATTTGTAAAAGTATCAGTACTTTTAAAGTATCACTGTTTTGGGTAAAAGTATCATTTTTTCCTGTAAAAGTGTATTTCATCACACGCTGTCGCAACGTGTGATCGCCACACGACTCACTCAAAAATGTATACTACAACGATATTACATCATGCACGATAAATAATGACGAGAAATTCAAATATAGCAAGAATATATAATAAACAACTTATAAATTCATTCAAACAGGAGCTAAAACAGATAAACAAAGAAAGAAAAGGTAAAACAACAGAATTGCCATTTCAATGTAATATCAGCCAATATTTCCCCAGTCCGGTTTCTCTGTTACACAAGGTGTCTCATCCTCTGTTACACTGCATTTAATACACGACACATGTTAATTAGTGATATCTAGTGACATAATTTAATACATGTGTCATTTGATGAACATAGTAAAATACAAGATGAAACACGATTATGTAACAGGTGATCTCAATATTTCCCTAACCAGCAATCTCCCTTTAATTCCCTTATCTTCATCACACGTGCCACTAGTCTTTATCACTACCCTACAACATTCCCCTCTATACTTTGATTTTTTTCGTCTCATCATCCATACAACCATTTCTCTAACACAATTCAACGACCACGGAAGTTGATGGATCGGTCCCAACAACACCAAACTCGAAACGACGTCGTTCATCGCGGGACGACGACTTCTCTTCGTCGACAGGCAACGAGCTGCCACGCCGAGCAATTGCCGGAGTGTGTATAGTGATAAACTGGCCTTCGGGTCACAGACTTCCGTGATCCGACCGGCTTCGATCAGTGGGAGGGCCCAATCCACGATTGAAGCTGGGGATTTGCTTACATCGATGGCTTTCCTGCCAGATACTAACTCCAGCAATACAACCCCGTAGCTGAACACGTCGTTTTTCGTGCTCAGCTTGCTGGGGGTGGTATAGCTGGGGTCTATGTACCCTATGGTACCAGCTGGAAGCCTCTTCTCGGCTTCCGCGTGCAATCGGGTGGCCAATCCAAAGTCGGCCAACTTAACGTTCCAACAGTCGTCGAACAATAAGTTGGCCGGCTTGATGTCCCGGTGCACGATCGGAGGGTCCGATTCGTGCAGGCAAAGCAACCCCTTGGCAACTTGGAGTGCGATCTCCACGCGCTTCTGCAAGGGCAGAGGCGCGGTGGAGAAGTGGAGGAGTTGGTGGAGTGTGCCACGTGGCATGTATTCAGTGACTATAATTTTGTTGTTGTTGTTGTTGCTGTTGTTGTCGTGGCTAACGCCGAGGAATTCGATGATGCGTGGATTCGGATGGATCGAGGATAATATTAGGGCTTCGTTTTCGGGCTTTGTGTTGTCCTGGAGCTTCTGGAGGCCCAAGGACTGCTTCTTGACCGCGACGTGCTTGCCGTCTCTAAGAGTGCCTCTGTAAACGCTGCCATGGCTTCCTTTTCCGATTAATCGGGCCGCGGAGAAGCCCTCTGTGGCTTCTTCAAGCTCTTGCAGCTCAAATACATGCATTTTTTTTCTTCAACTTCTTCCTTTCTTGGTGTTCTTCTCTTTTTGGTGCATTGATGTTTGCTAATGAGTAAAGACCTTAAGAAAGGATGGTATATGACTGAGGATAATATATATATTCATACTTTTTTCGGACCGAGACTATTACCGCCCCCATTTCCTCTAAATATATACTAATAAAGTGTTCGTTTACTTTGTCCGAACTAATATAATCACGTTCAGTTATACCAGCCGAACATATTTAAAGGTGTCTAGCTGTTTGCGTCGAAATACCTTATTTTCACATTTTAAAAGTATTCGATCAATATCAACATGGCACTAAAAGAGAAGGAGGGGTGGGGGAATCAAAATCTTTTAATTTTTTTATTGAAATTATTAAGAGAAAAGCAAAAGGGAACTCCAAAAAAAGGCAAAGGTGGCTGACGAAGTCAGAATATTGCTCTATTAGCTGTTTTTTTGGACCCCATTTTCTTTATTTATCTTTGCTTTTTGTGATGCCGATGAGGAATTTTTTGGATACCAAAATATTTTAAATCTTATACTAATTTCAACTTAACTAAGGCTGTGTTTGTTTGCTACTTGTCCTAGCCGGATCCTGTTGGGGCAAGTAAAGGTGGTGTTTGATAACTTTGGTTTGTGGCAATTTTGGTGGGCCAGACACCTTTAATACACCAACAATAAATCACATCA
>JAUEKW010145180.1:0-18966 GCA_032274785.1 Ajuga reptans
TTGATAATGTTGTTTGGATCAGGGGGAGCGAACTATAGTGTGTTGTACTCTTTTTCCCTTATGTCTGGTTTTTATCCCATTAGCATTTTTCCAGCTTAAGGTTTTTAATGAGGCAACTATATGCTCTTAACATGAATCTGTGTTATGCACTCTTTTTTTTCTTTTGATCGGTTTTGTTACACTGGATTTTCCGACTTAAGGTTTTTAACGAGGCATATTATTACTCAAAGCAGTCATGAAGACTGAGCCTGAATGTGGAATATTTAGAATCAAAACACTCATTAACGTTGAGTAATAAAGACTAATGAATATACTTCCTTTATGATCGGTTTTTCTCACGGGGTTTTCCAACTTGAGTATTAGATGATGCATATTTATTTTGAAGATAAATTGTTCTACTCTTACTTTTGACCAGTTGAAATACTCTTCTGGCTTGTAAATTTTTACGAGGCATACTCATCCGAACGATGAAAATAAATAATGATGATGTATCCAAGGGGGAGTGTTATAAAACATAAGAGCGGTTCGTGTATTTTGTGGACATCTTACATCATTACTCATCTTGTAAGTGACACATTAGTACAACGCTGCCTGAAGTCGATAATGCGTGAAGCACGACATTGCTAGAAGCACGACAATGCAGAAGCACGACAGTGCAGAAGCACGACAGTCAGAAGCACGACAATGCGGAAGCACGATAATGCCAGAAGTACGATAATAAAGCGCGACAGTGCAAGAAGCACGACAATATGGAGGCACGACAATGCAAGAAGCACGACAATGCGGAAGCACGACAATTCAAGAAGCACGACAATGCTTTAGAATTTTTTCTATAAATAGGTCATTTGTTGAATGAAAAATGTACGATTTCCTCTGAGAATCTCTACTTTCACTTGTGTTCTATTTCTTGCAGTTCTTTTACGAGTATTCTATAACAATACCTATATTATTTTATACCTTTTTAAAAACATATTACATAGAAGATGTGGAAGAATTTGTGCCTACTTTTCAAAACATTTTGATTGCAATTGATAGTCCACATCTTCATACTAATTAACTTCACATCCACATGGACGATTAAGATTCAATTTATACTAAAGTTGAAACTTTGTTTTCTAATTTCCTACAAATATATATATATATATATATATATATATATATATTCCTAGTAAGTAATTTCTAATAAAGTTCATGAGAATATCTGCATAAATATTTTTAATAAATTCAATAATTTTGATATGTATTGCTTGAAATACTTATGACTCCCCTTAAACCCTCTTCTTCTGTAAATGTCTATAAATTCAAAACATATTTATATATATAATTCTATTTTTTTTAAATAATTAGATATTTAGTTAAACAAACATAGTAAAATCATAAATTATTTTAAAAGAATAAAAGTATTTAATTATCCATATCTGTATGTATATGCTAATGTTATATCCTTCAAAAGTTTATGTTATATATTAAAAAAAATTTGATGAGATAATTATTTAAAAAAAAAATTCATCAAAGTATTTTTATACATTAAGATTTAGTTCATAATTCTTATATTTAACGATAAAAATAATGTTATATATATGTGTGTATGTGCGTGCGTTTGCTTGTGATTTCTTTTATATATAAAAGTATCGATACAAGCTAATAAGTTGTGAAGTCCAAAATGGTCATAGATGTATCCTTTAATTATGTGAATTGGCTGCTTAAGTTATTTTTATTTTTGTATAGCAGAGTTTTTGGTTTAAATATTCACAAAGCATAAGCATTTTTTGCTGAATTGCGAAAATTGGTGATTATGTAGCTGTGATTTTCCATGTATTGACCTAGTTTAGGGATACCAATTAATACATTTTTTAATACACGGATGTGAATGCTATTGTAAAGCACAAGAAAAAGACAATGATAATTATATCAAGGACTCACATGTTGGAAATATCCAACGTATTGGGCCAGTACATGTCAATTGTAATGTGTACAGTTGTCTTATGGTAGCCCGATTAACGTTGTCTACTAAGAATTTAATTTATGGGCCTTAATGAATATTGAATAATTATGGGCTTTATATGTAGATACCATAAGGAATTTTTAATTTGTTAAGGGACCAAATTGAAAATAAAAACACTTATTACTATGAGTTAGGGTTATGGTCCCCAAAAGTCAGTGGTTCAATCTCACATTCTGTATTCTCTCTGCAGAATGTGATTAAGCGTGAAACTGGTATTTGGAAGACCATACCGGGTCTTGCACAAGATTAGATATGAATTTATGTACGCTCACTATCAAGATGATTGTCATCGGACAAGGTATTTAATTTAATAAATTGATTGAGCGTACTAATTCGGTCTGATTATGGTGTATTAGTTTATTAATAGCATGTGATTCGATATTTACATATCTAACAAGTGATATCAGAATTCAGAACTGCTCTACGGATGAGTTTCTAAGATTAAGGAAAGAAATATATTATATTGTTATGTTTCTTACGTCACTTGCAAGTATGTTTTCGGTGGACCCAACAGACCATCCCTCTTGGGAAGATTCATATTGCACAAGATTTTATATACCTTATCTTCTCCTTTTAAATGCATTAAATGCGTTTAATTTGATGTAATTGTTGAATTCACATTTTCGGTGATTATAGGCATTTTGACGGAAAGAAATATTCCAGGCTAAATAATTGTAGGTTCAGTTATTTGTAATTTGTTATTATTGTCTAACGTGAATGCAATAAGGATATTAGATTTGCTATTTGTGTGCATTAACGTCATATTGCTTTGGGCAATCTGAATTAGAATTCAGTTGAGCCAACCAAAAATGGTTGGCCCAGCCCTTCACGTGTTTGATGCCGCAACAGTTGGCCCAACCTCTTCAACCACTACCCTCTCTCATCAATCAACATCATCTTATACACATCAAATCATCATAATCACTCCCCCTTTCTCTCTCATCAACCAACAACCTCTTACACACATCACATCATCTACACTAATTAAATATTATTAATCAATCATCCAACCACTACATCAACCTATTAAACAAATACATATTTTTACCTCTTCAACCACTTCCAACCATTTAAACACCCCAATCTACAGTATCCCAACCACCCCCAGCCCATACCAAACACAGTCTTAAAGATATATTTGATGTTATTTTTTAAATAGTCATGCATAAGTTATTTGCGGGCTAAAAACATATTTGGTCCAGTACCTTTTGACTTGTATAATTTTAGTCCAAAAAAAAGTTAAGAATTCAATTTAGTCCCATAACTCTCGAATTGGTCCACATTCAGTGCTTTTTTCGCCGGTGGTGACCAATTTTGCCATAAAATCGATTCTTGCTTTTTAATTTCTGCGAATTGTGAGGGGTCATCGATTAAAAGAAGATGAAATGAAGAATAATGATGTGGAAATTCGATTTTTGTTTATTTTATTTTTTCTTAAGATTTTTTCTTTTTAAATTCCACGTCACTTTTCGGTACCACGTCAGGCAAAATTGGCCGGAGAAATGAGTCACGTGACCTGCACTTGTGATTTTACGGCGAAATTGGTCATTGCCGGCGAAAAAAGGACTAAATGTGGACCAATTCGAGAGTTATGAGACTAAATTAAATTCTTAACTTTTTTTTGGACTAAAATTGTACAAGCCAAAAGTTACAGGATCAAATATGCACATTTTGACTATTATATTGTTAATATATGTATATCTGTGCTTTTGCTTTCAGTTTACTGAGGTCTGATAATAAGGATTTTATACAAAAGCATAGTTCAATCAATTATTTAAATAAAATTTGTTCGGGCATTTCATGTTCCTTGTTGGTTTCTTACTAATATTCAAGCTGGTTTAATTGAAGCTTGAATTCGTGAACTTATTTGGAAAATGCTACTAATTGATAAGATTAGTGTGCTCTTCAAATTGCAAGTGTACAATTCTCGACAAAGGTAGTATATAAGATATCGTATCCACGAGGAGGATTTTCCGTGAAACTAGCTAAGTCATTTAATCGGCACATTTTTAGCAAATCGATAAGTGTATTGAGCTATAAGCTTACAAGATCATAAAGCAATCAAATAAAAGTAAATTAATTCGATGAAGAAGAATTTTCCGAAGTTTCGATTTCACCCAAAACAAGAAAAGGTTGATATGCCAAAGACTAAAATAATTCGCTGTGGATTTCCCAAGATTGAATTTCCAACCAACTAGCGTCCCAATTGGAAGTAATTCGATGTTCCTAATCCCCCTACAGATAGAAGAATATACGAGGTCCGATGATGACTACGAACACAAAATAAGAACTAAGAACCGACCTCGGATCCGGAGGATCATTATTGCGTAAGGCTAGAAAATTATATACCGACTTCTCCCATATTATAGACCGAAATGGGGGTGTAATCACTACACACAAGCACAAGAAAAATTTGCTCATCCCAACAAGCGTTCTCGAGACTCTATTCCCCTTTCCGACGGAGCTTCTCCTACGGGTCTCCACTTACATCGTAACGGTTCAATTAATGTAAATATCAAATATTAAGCCCTCACCTACATATTTTAAGGCGTGGCACTCAATATCTATACACATTTGAGGATCCAATTTTGACGCCCGACTTCTATTTTTTTATGTTTCAACTTGTTTCTTCTTGATTTCTTGTCCCGACTTCTTCACGACTTTTGTTCGAGCTTTGGAGTGCTTAGAGTTGGGCTAGCCCCGGGCCCGAGTACGGCCTACTTTTACCTATAAATACGTGTCGGAACGGACGGTTGTGTGGAGACGGCTTCTCTTGCACTTTGGATTTTCTAATCCTACCAAATATAACTTAAAAATACCAAAACGTGCATCAAATCATATCAAATAGGAAAATTAACCCGAAAATATACTTTTGCTCGTTATTGCGCCTAAATGTATTAAACGAACACGATTCTCAATAAAATATGAACTTGAAATGCACGAGAAAAACCCCAATCAAGATTGGTGATGCAGAAAACCCTAATGAAGTTGGGTAAAAACCGTGGGTTAGAGTGATTCTACTGTTCTAATAGTAATTCGATGTGGTACAAGTACAAATACTCGAGTGATTGCTGAAGATAAATATAAGAAATAATGCCAAAGTAAAATATGCAAAAGATCGTTTCCTATTCTGAATTAGAGATCATCTCTTTATACTTGGCTTCCAACAACTATTTTTTGTCGTTAGAGAAATTCTAGGGATTCCTCTAGAATTATGCTTGATCGAGTTAGTAGGGAGTGGTCTGGCTGAGGACTCGATCAACTAGTCACACTGGGTCAACTTTGAGTCCACATTCGTCCCTCCCCCCTAGGCTGACTTTGTCCTCCACTACTTCCTAAATTGTAGGCTTGGCAGTTGCAGCTTCTAGCGTCGCAAAGGTTAGTTTACATCCGACGCCAACTTTTCGTCATCAGTTTTTATCCCCAACACTTTTCCCCTAAGTGTTCCATTGAACGTCAGCTTTTGATGGGACAATTTTCCCAGACCTGCAATGATTAGACAACAGATACACAAATAACGAAAGCGATGCGGCCCTTGCCTAGATAAACTCAAACTTTTCAAATTTTGAAAACCTCCCTTTACAACTTCATCTTCTCTCACTTCTCTCTCATACCTACATTATTTGGAGAAGAGCAAAGGTCTTCTCTCAACTTCCGAGCACAAGAAGTCCGGCGGCTTTCTTGGTGTCACAACTCCTTCTACTCAGGTAACCTCCAACTTTGCCCCTAATACTTTCACTTTCATGCCTATATTTCAGCAACCTTTTGTCGCCATCTTGTTTTGCACTTGCATGGCGTTGGTGAGTTTGAAAGATAATACTTGTCCCTATACGTCTGTACGTAGCAGGTGCAACCCAATAGTCGAAGGCCAAGCAAATGGTGGCCGAGCAAAGCAAGGAGGAAATGATGGAGAGATTGAAGAGGAAGCGATAGGTGGCATCGAAGGGAGTGGCGACAAGCGATGTGGCGACGAAGACGGCGACATCGTGGCCTAAGACATCTGCCAGCATGGGGAAGGTGCCGTCACTGTCCTCCCAGCATAAGAAGTTAAAGATTGACCTTCCTCCAGCTCTGAGCGAAGAGTGCTCCTTCACGGCCCTGGCTAATTTTTTAGACGGGAAGGATCGTAGCACCCAAGCTCCTTAGCCTGCCACCGCGACACTGCTTTTCCCTAAGCCCTGCAAGCGCCTGTTGTATATGATGTTGACTAACATCATGTCAGAGACTGCCATGCTCTATCTTCACGTGAGAGACGTCATTTCTTGATTACTTTTCTTGTTGCGTTTTAGCTTGTCTAAGGTTAGTTTTTGGCACAGGCTTTGTAGGGTATCCTAGCGGGGAAGGAACGCGTTAACCAGCTTGAGGAGGAGCTGCGGGAAGCTAGGGCCAAATCCCTTAAATATGACATCGAGATTGCCAAGGTGATCGCGAGGGAAAACAAGGTGGAGACAGATGGGAGGTCCATTAGCGCTGTGCTGGCGGATGTCAAGAAGAGTCTTGACGAGAAGGAGGAGCTCATCAAGAGAAATGATGCTGACTTCCAGGGCTTACAAGATGACTTCGACGCCCTTCGAGAGGCTAAGCTGGACATTGAGGCGGAGCTGGTACTGAAGAGAAGGGCCAAGCTGATGAAGGAGTACCTAGACGACAAGGCCAGCTGATGGAACCCTCAATAGAAGATCGACGATTATCTTGCCGTCGGTGGCACGATTATCTTGTTCGTATCATGATATGGCTTGATCGAGTCTCTAGCGTTGCATTTTGACGACTTAAGTGGAAATAAATTTGGACGAGCGTATCCCAACACTTTTTTCACAACAATACTGTCGCCAGAGATTTTAGGGATGGTTTCCGTATGACTTAAGAATGATTGTTGTATCCAAAAACTGGAAGGATTCCAACGTGAGGGTTCACCGTTATATGGTCGGAGTTGACGTGACGAACTCTGCTTTTCCTATCGATCATAAAGATTTGTGATGGTCATCTCTTACATTGTACCGCCAATATCCCTTGCATCGCTAGCGTCTTGCGTCATGCGGATGTTGCCTTGCGGAAGGTGTTTTGCATCGGATGTTAAAATATTAACCTAGCCCTGGTGTGGTTTTCAACTTTTTGAACTCTAGCTCTGCCGACCTTTATTATGGTGTACTGGCGTTTTTGTCGTCGTTATGCATAACTCATAATATACTAGTACAACGCAATGTTTGTAACCATGGTTTCCGTTGTTGAAGACTCTCGTATCTCAACACTTGCAGCTGTACATATTTATGCAAAATAGACATCCATAAAGACACTATTGGTAGTTGGCGGGCCAACGGCCCTCCGATGCTTAAGTCAGTATGGGGTTCTTTAAATAATGAAATTGAAAGCAACAGATAACAAAATAAATGTTAAGAAACGAAAGGAAATAGCTTAAATACAAATATGACCTTGTGATACTGCCAGGTTGTCAGAAATGATAGAGCTTGAGGTTTTTGGTGTTCCATCTGCTGGGGATAGGCTTACCTTACTTGTCGCTAAGTCGATAAGCTCCCTTGCCTACTTCTTTGACGATTTGGTAGAGACCCTCCCAAGGTGGTGTCAGCTTACCTTCAACGGGATCTTAGGTGTTCTGGAATATCTTGCGTAGGACCTAATCTCCGATGTTGAACATCTTAGCTTAACGTTGTTGTTGAAGCTCCTTGCGACAATCTGTTGTTGTCTCGCCACCCTAAGGAGCGATGTTTCCCTAAGCTCCTCCGTCGCGTCCAAGTTGCTTTGTACTTCTTCGATATTCCTTTCTAGCGTCATCAGTCTAAACCTTGTTGTTGGAAAGTCTGCCTCCACCGTAAGACAGCTTCACAACCATAGACCAAGTAGAATGGCGTCTGGCCTTTCACCATCCTGGGCGTGGTTCTATTAGCCCATAAGACTGCTGGTAGTTCTTCGGCCCATCATCCCTTTACCTTTTGGAGATGTTTCTTTAATGCTCCAATGATTGAATTATTGCTGGATTCCTCTTGGTCGTTGGCTTGAAGGCAGCGGCCTCTATCCACTTGGAGAAATAGTTCGTAAGCACGAGCATGAAAACTCCCTTTGGCCTGGCTCTATTGGCAACTTCCCGACAATGTCCATCCCCCATCTCATGAAGGGCCACGGAGTAAGCGTCTGGTGTAGCATCTCTGATGGCTTGTGGACTATTGGGGACAAAAAACTAGTGACGAGAAGTTAGTGTCGGATGCAAGTCAACCTTCGCGACACCAGAGGCCATAACTACCAAGCCTAAGATTTAAGAAGTACTTGGAGACCAAGTCAGCATTCCGGCAGCACTATCCCCAAATATAGGGAGTGGTTGAAGACTCAGTCCACTTCTCAACCACTCAACCCAAGGGGGGACGAATGTGGACTCCAGATTAACCCTGTTGACCGAGTCCTTGGCCAGGCCACTCCCACACTTATCCGGTCAAGCCTAATTCTAGGGGGATTCCTAGAATCTCTCTAACGATAAAGACTTATCCGTTGGTCGCCAAGTATAAAAGAAGATCTTCCATTCTAGAAGAGGACACAAGATCTTACACATTTTACTCTAGCATTATTTCTTATATTTATTTTCAGCAATCACTCGAGCATTGTACTTGTATTCCAACGAATTACTAGTAGAACGGTAGAATCACTCTACCCGCAGTTTTTACCCATCTTCATTGGAGTTTTCTGCATCACCAATTCTTGTGTTTTATCTTTACTTTTCTTTACGTTCTTAGTTTTAATCGCCTAAATCTAGACATTGATCATCACAACAAAATATCGCTACTCTAAGAAAAATTTGGCATAAACATGGACCATATTGGCGAACCTTTGGCAATATCACATTTGGCTACGTATCCGACGGGGTCCTCGTGCATGTTTGGCTAGAAGTAACCCTAGCGTTTGGCCATATTTGACAGGCCTCTGTCCCCAATATGACTACTGCATATCTGGTCATGAAGGTGCTGAGGACCGACTGCTGCTCATGCTTCTTGACGCATCGCTGCGAAAGTCCTGTCGACAACATATGGTAGAGTGTTCCGTCCCTAATGTGGTAACGGGATGCTTTTAATCTTAGTTTTTTAGCCTCCAACTTGTCGTCTGGCAGAGTGTCATTGGCGAGGAATTCAAATATGGGTTTGGTCCAACAGTCGCCGTCGTTGATTGTCACGACGTCGAGAATGTTGTCTCTGTCAACGGCATGTTTCTCTAGGTGGATGAGCGGGATTAACGTGAACAGAGAGTTCTTTAAAGAAGAACCAAGGTTGGCTAATCCGTCGGCCTGGGCATTTTTATCTCTAGGAATCTGTTGAATGGAAAAGGGGTTGAAATGCGTAGCTTTTTGTTTGGCTAACTCCAGATATACTGACATTTTTGAGTCTTTGGCTGCAAATTCCCCAGTCATTTGGCTGACGATCAGAAGCGAGTCGCTGTAGACGTGGAGTTATGTTGCCCCTAAGTCCTTGGCGACCGTTATCCCAGCGATCAAAGCTTCGTATTCCACTTCATTGCTTGTTGCCTTGAAGTCACAGCAAATTAACTGTACTATCCTGCCCTCTTGTGATGACTTCAGCATAATGCCAAGCCCTGCACCTCTCTGGTTGGATGACCCATCAACGAACAAGGTCCAAGTGTCCACTTTGTGACGTTGGCGACCTCTTTAGCTTCGATGTCAGCCATCTTCTCTAATTCTGGGCTGAAGTCAGCCACAAAATCAACTAAAGCTTGTGACTTTATGACTGCCCTTGGCCGGTACTTGATGTCATAACTACTCAACATGATGCTCCATTTTCTCATCCGACCTGAAAGTTCTTGCTTGCACAAAATAGACTTGATAGGAAAATTAGTCATCACCACTATGGGGTGAGTTTCAAAATAATATCTAAGTTTTTTAGTTGTCGGTACCAATGCTAAAACTAATTTTTCAAGAGAATAGTACCTGGCCTCTACGTCCAGCAGAGACTTATTGACGTAATAGATTGGCAACTGGCCTTGGTCATCATCTTCTCTGGTCAGGACCGTACTGGCCGACACCTTGCTAACCACAATGTATAACTGGAAAACTTCGTTAGATTTTGGCTTTGACAGGAGAGATGGCGACATTAGGTATTTTTCAATTCTTGTAATGCTTTTTGTGGTCACCAGACCAAAATAAACCTTTGTTTTTCCTTAAAACTTTATAAAAAAGATGGCATTTATCAAATGATCGTGAGATAAAATAGTTTAATGCAGCTACCCTTCCTGTTATTTTTTGTGTCTCCTCGAGGTTACGGGGGGATTGAATGTCAATCAGTGCGTGAACTTGGTTAGGACTGGCCTCAATCCCCCTTTGCGTCGAGACATAGCCTAAAACTTTACCAGCATAAACACAAAATGAACATTTAGATGGGTTAAGTTTCACACCGTACTAACGTAAAACGTCAAAAGCTTGCCTCAGGCGTTCGACGTGATCAACTGTTTTTCTAGTCTTTACGAGCATGTCGTCGATATAGACCTCCATCGTGTTGCCCAACAAATATTTGAACATCTTGTTGACCAATCTTTGGTACGTCGAACCTGCGTTCTTCAAGCCAAAGGGCATAACCTTGTAGCAATATATTCCCCTATCTGTAATGAACGATATCTTCTCCTAGTCGTCAGGATGTATAAGTATTTAGTTGTACTCTGAGTATGCGTCCATGAACGTCAGTAGATCGTGACCAGTTGTCGCATCGACCATCGCATCGATGTGTGGGAGTAGAAACGGATCCTTGCGACAATACTTGTTGAGATCTGTAAAGTCAATACATACTCTCCACCTACCATTCTTCTTACCGACGACGACCACGTTAGCCAGCCAATCTGGGTACTTCACTTCCCTTATCTTTCCTACGTCAATCAACCTCTGGACTTCGTCATTGATGATCTGATTTATTTCTAGGGTGAACTTCCGTCACTTTTGTTTGATCAGCTAGTGATCGGGGTTGACGTTCAGTTTATGGGTTATGACGTCAAGGTCTATGCCGGTCATATCTTTGTGGGACCAAGTGAAGCAATCCTGATTTTCTCTGATGATGTCCAAGATTTCTGTCCTAAGGTCGGCCGGCAGTTCGGCTCCTAGCGGGACAGTTCATTCAGGTCTCGATGGGTCCAATGCCACTTCATTGACCTATTGGTCGTTAGGTGAGTTTGGCATTGGCCCCTGCTAGATTTGTGATAAGGACATCACGCTGGGTTTAAAGGTAGTCTTGTAACACGTTCTAGATACTTCTTGATTTCCCTTGATTTCCTGGACTCCCCAAGGGGTAAGGAACTTGATAGTTTGGTGAAGCGTGGAAGGGGCAGCTTTTAACTGATGGATCCAAGGTCGATCTATGATGGCGTTGTAAGCCAACGGAAAATCAACAACATTGAACTTTGTCTACAAGTTCATGCCCCTCGTGAAAGTAGGCAGAGTGACATCGCCCATGGTGTTTAGAGTTTCGCCGTTGAAACCCACCAACACAATGGAGCTCCTGATGACATCCTTGTCAGCGAGCATCATATCTTCCAAAGTGTTCCGGAATGAGACCTTGGCGGAGCTCCTACCATTTAATAGGACCCTCTTTAGCATGCACTTACCAGCGTGATCGCCAGTCCATCGTCGTACTCCATGTGCACCTCGTTGATGTCTCCGTCATCGAAAGTGATTGACATTGTTTCCAGCCTCTATTCCTGTGGGTCTCTAGGGTCTTTGGGGATAGTTAGGGATGTAGAAACCATCGCAGTTATCCTCTTAGATGTAGAATAGGTTAGTTCACAAATATCTGAACCACCAAAGATAACGTTAATTACCTTTGTAGGGACCGGAGAGTTAGGAGGAGGTTGTACAGTCACCTCTTTGTTGAGCGTCGCTTGTCCCCTGTCGCTGCGCAGATGTTTTAGGTATCCCTTTCTCAGCAAGAACGCTACCTCATTCCTTAGTGTGATGCAGTCTTTCGTCCGGTGTGCATAATCCTCATGAAATGCGCACCATTTCGACTGGTCCTTACTGGTTGATGGCTTATCACTCTTTCATTGCCACCTTACCTTTGGCCCAAAGAACTCTAGGGTATTGACGACTCCTGTGAGGTCAGCGTCGAAGTCGTATTCCTTAATGTTGGGGTAGATGATTTCTTGGGCTTGTAGGGAAGCATCTTGGACATTGTGGACTGCCCGTCCCTCGTGTGGCCTCTCGTACGGTTGGTGATGCCAATTATTACATCAAGGAGTGGGGGCTTTTCTATCGCCGACAAAACGATGTGGGTGACCTAAGTTCTGGCTGGCTTGGTCATCCTCCAACCATATTTGGGCCACTGCCCTGTATCTAACGTCTTTGAAAGTGGCACAATGGTGTCTTGTGATGTCCTTGTACAACTTCGAGTCCGGAATGAGTCCTCTTTTGAATGCTTCGATGGTTGTCCTAACGTCAAGCCCTTTAATCCCAACTATCTCCTTTTTTAACCTTCTAAAGTAGGCCCTCACAGTTTCATTGGATCCCTGGATGATCCAGTACATGTCACTCATCTATTTCTCTAGCATCCGGCTACTGCAAATTACTCGTAAAACCTATTGATCAAATCAACAAAATTGTTAATAGAACTAAGTTTTAGATTACTTAACCATGTTAACGCTAGGCCAGTCAAGGTAGCTCCAAAAGACTTGCACATGCAAGCTTCCCATAAGTCGTAAGGTATCGAAGCCTGCCACATCCTTTGTTTGTAGTGATCGACGTGCAGTTGGGGGTTGGTTGTCCCGTGGTATAACATCATGAAGGGTAGCGTCAGCTTCCTTGGTATGTCAGCCTAAGCGATCTCCTCGCAAAATGGGGTTGACGTGTATCCATCGGGAGCTTTAATGGTGACAGGCTTCGGGGCTCCTGGCAACCAGGTCATCATCCTTAGCAATCTGAGGTTCTGCTTCTCGATCGCCGCTAGGCATCTGGCCATGAGCTCAGTTTCAATGGCGTCCTCTTGGAGAGGCTCTTGCTCTGTGTCGTGCTTAGTGCTCACGTCGTCTTCAAGAGGGTGTACGTAAGGGATCCGCAATCTGCCACGTCGAGTGCCCCCACGCAAGTTGTTGGCCAACGCAAGCTCCTTTTGCAAATCTTTAACGGGCTTTTTGGAGCTTGTGCTCTCCCTGGTTAATCGTTCGTTGGCCTCTTTGTCCGCAACCTACTCTTGTTAAGCCTTGTCGAAGACAGCCTTCATTTGTTCCAGGGTCATATCTCCAGATTCCATGGTGGAAGGATACTATTGGAAAGGTGGATTTTAAGAATTGATATCTAGCCGTGTTCCCACAGATGGGGCCAAACTGTTTATGCTAAATTTCGCTTAGAGTAGCGACCCTTGGTTGGGACGATCAACTACTAGATTAAACAATAAAAATTGAAAAAACATAAACAAAATGAAAGGCGAAACACAAAAATTGGTGATGCAAAAAACCCCAAAGAAGATGGATAAAAACCGCGGGTAGAGTAATTTTACCGTTCTACTAGTAATTCGATGTGGTACAAGTAAAAATTCTAGAGTGATTGCTGAAGATAAATACAAGAAATAATGCCAAAGTAAAGTGTGCAAAAGCTCATATCCGATTATGAATTACATATTCTCTCTTTATACTTGGCGTCCAACAACTACTTTTTGTCGTTAGAGAAATTCTAGGGATTCCTCTAGAATTTTGTTTGACCGAGTTAGTGGGGAGTGGTCTGGCTGAGGACTCGATCAACTGGTCATACTGGGTCAACTTCGAGTCCACATTCGTCCCCCCTTAGGCTGAGTGGTTAAGGAGTGGACTGGGTCTCCAACCACCTCCTACATCCGGGGTTACTACTACCTGAATCCTGACTTGTTCCTCTAGTACTTCTTAAATCGTAGGCTTGGCAGTTGCAGCTTCTGGCGTCGTGGCGGTTAGTTGACGTCCGACGCTAACTTTTTGTTATCAGTTTTTATCCCCCAACAACTAAAAGCCTTCACTTCAATCCCAAAGCGTGCTCAATGTGAGTGATTCTTAGACGATCCACTATCTTGCACAATTCTTGCCCAAAGGTGGTCTCGACTTAGTTCTTTTTGAGAAAGTAGCCACGTACTCACCCGGTGTAGGTGATGCGGCTCTTTTCTCCCTTGAGCCAACTGTTCAATTTTATCTCCCCATTTCTCCTTTTTCCACCAGGTTTAGTTCGAAAGAGAATACATGTTGCTATCTACCTTTTTCCTTTTGAAGACTACACTTGCTCTTTGCGAGCTACAAGTGATAATTATTTCTATTACAAGATGTGCATTTAATTGAGCTATTCTATTAATTTTTTTCATTGCATTACATTACAACTTAATACTTTGGCAATTTTGAATGAACTAGACTAGAACGAACTTTTGAGTGCATGAACATCACCGGTGACCTCAAACACCTTGTTGCTCCATTCCTACATCTCCTTTATTTTTCTACCACCCGTAGCCAATTCAAGTTATTCTTCATGAAAACGTCCTTAATCGTGTAGTGTATGTTTTGGAACTGAAGTGCGACTTACAAGTGACACAACTTCGGGACAAGCTATTTTATTTATACTTCTATTCCTAATTACTATGCCAAGCTTTCCCACTCTTAAATCGCATCCACCTATCCATTTTTATGATTTAGACAAGGAATCCTCTAACTTTTTATTATGCTCACCTTTTAGAGAATTTTAATTTTCAATTTTAAACCACTTGGGACACTTCCAACTTTTTCAATTTGTCCAATTACCAAAAATCAACTCAACAAAAATTCACCAAAGCACACTTATTCACAAGAAATCAATAAAAACATAATTAAACATGATGTGGTGAAATGACATAGATCATGAATGTGAACTAATCAAACCAATTGAGGTGTCGTGAACTTAAACACAAGAAACAATAATCATTTCCCCTTCCCCACAAACTTGAGCGAAGAAACGAGCTCAAGTGCTAGAAATCAAGATCATGAAAGGGAGTGGGATGCATGCCACAAAAATCAATCAACTTATCAAGCAAATAAAGTTCTGGTGCATGCAAAGGATGTCATCTCACAAAGGCTCAATTAGCCAACAACTCACAAACATTAGCATTTCCATATCAATCACTTAGTTAGCACACAAATCTTAGTCCTACTTAAAGAAAATAAAGGAGGGAAGAGAGATAGCTAACCCGTATGGGGGAGGATCCTCCCTTTTGTGACTTGTCTTTAGCTCAGGAATAAGTCCTTATAGAGGAAGATTCCCCTCTCATCCCAAGTTTGTCGGGAGATATGAGATGATCTCCCGGGGGCAAGAAGAGTGTCATCCATACCTTGGGGTCATGAGTGATATCCCTCAGAGGATGGGAAGTGGTGGTCTACATTGAACCTGGAAGTGGAGGGTGATGCAATTTCACTTATTATCTTGTACATCTCCTATTTGGATTTTGCATCATCTTCTTGATCCGAAATTTTCTTCAATATGTTCTTGAGATAACCCAAAGTTTTGACTCCACTCTTGAAGAGCCAATGGAGCACAAATTAGGTTTCACACTCTTGCCTTTCGATTATCTCAACACGTCTATTCACCACTTCAACTCTTTTGCTCATCTTTTTTAAGTTGCCTAGAACCTCATTATTTTGCTCTATCAAAGAGGCCATTTCATTCCAGAGTTATTCTATTTCAGTAACATCCATGCCTCGTGGGGTCTCACCCTTTCGTCCATCTCTCTCTCTCTCTCTCTCTCTCTCTCTCTCTCTCTCTTCTCCATGACCAATGGGCATGTTTTCCCCTCCCAAATATAAGATATCCTCTCCTTCTATCAAATCCCGTGGCGTGAAATCAATACTGGGCAACTTGGATAGCGTGTTAGTTAAATATCAGCCTAGGCAAATGGTGTGATACCCCGCCCCTTGGACTTTCATCCAATGCCCCAACACATACGATGTTACACTGATTTAACGCCTCTCCAACATTGCCCACATGAAATAAAGCTCGGTCATAGATACCATATAAATGTCCTTTTTACAAGAATTGTATGAACTAAGATTGTGTACAAACAAAGAATTGCTTTGTCCTTGATGTCCACGGGGCTCGATCGGCCTACATTGAATTCTACCTTCCCCGTAATGCTCTTCCAAAAATCATGTGGTCTATAACCACTATGCCATGAGGATTTAAGGCTATCCCCCGATTGAAATGCAAATTTCTCCCCACATTCCGCTACACTCATCTAAAAAACTTCCCCTATTGCTATAAATTGCAAATTACATGTGGCATAATGATTCTCCAATCTGTCAACATGAAGGGTGCTAACGAATTGGATAGTAACGTCATGGTATGTGGCTACGCGTTTCATTAGAATCAATAACAAATTCAAATGATCAAGCCACCCCTCAATTCTATTCACATAAGGAAGTGCCCTCAATTCTTCCAAGTCAATAAATTTTGAACAAACAATCTCCTTACTACACACTATCGAAAAATTATCCACATCATCATCAAGTGACAAGTGGGAGTAAGTACCTTGAAGCATCGATTATGCTACTTCCTTCATCTCCCCGATTCCCTAGGGCCTTCCCTTTGGCTTTTCCTTTGCCCTTGTTTTTCTTCCTTGCTTCCCCCCGACTAAGGATTTGGTAGCTTTCCTCTTTCCTTTTTCTCCCTTGTTCAAAACGATCGCTCCTATTTCCTACAATCTCCAAAATTGCAACAATGACATGGATAACATTTGCGGGGTTGGGTAAATGTGGCACGTGTGTGGGAAGTGTATACAAGGGAAAATATGGGGAAAACTAAGCAAGAAAAATAAAAAGAGCTCAAAAATTTGAAAATTTCAAATTCACGTTGGGAGAAACTCCGGCGCCAGATTCTGACGAGTTTTGCTGGAAAGTGATCGGTGCAAAATGTTCTCCTTGCTTCAGGTAGTAATCC
Organism: Ajuga reptans; assembly: GCA_032274785.1. Classification (NCBI taxonomy): domain Eukaryota; kingdom Viridiplantae; phylum Streptophyta; class Magnoliopsida; order Lamiales; family Lamiaceae; genus Ajuga; species Ajuga reptans. Next base: position 16,911 of record JAUEKW010145180.1, read on the forward strand.
CTCCTAAGGACTCGAGCTAGTTCCAAGCGAGGTGGGAGTAATTTGAAATTTAAAATCAAAGATTTTGGGAGGTTTAGAGAGACGGTAGAGGATTTTGAATGTAGGAAGAGAAGTGAAGGGAAAAATGGTGGGTTTGTGAGAGGAGAGGGAGATGGGCGGCCATATAGCCCCTTTTTGGGCCAAAGTTTTTAAAACAAATATTTTCTTTCCATTTCTTGCTCTATTTCACGTCCCGACTTGGATAAAAATTCCAAGACTCCATTTTCTCAAAATTTTGGGCCCGAGCCCGAATTTTTGCTTAACAAGTGCCTTCCACCCTTCCTTTTATAAAAGTGAAGCCTTCAAATCCCTACACACATCAACTTGGACAAGAACATTAAATCTAACAAAATAAATCTACAAAATGAAATCTAAGCTAATCACTCTACGAAATCAATTAAAATGAGCTTGGGATGCCTCCCAAATGTGCTTCTTTACGATTACAAGCTTGACCTGAACAAGAGAGGAGTTATAGTGGTTCAAATATGGGCTTCTCAGTTTCTACCTTGGACAAGGCTTCTTTCTTTTCTTTCTCGAAATTCTTTTCCTCAAACATTGAGTTCACTTCTTCAAGAATTACCTTGGCAATGTTGGGGGGCTTTTGATCCTCAAGAACACTACAGAATTAAGAATTACATCCCGGGTATTCAAAAGCATCTGCCCCCTTTCACGTCATCAATTGCTCTAGTACTTGCCAAGAAATGGCGCCCAAGTATGATTGAAAATTTTAAATTGTGGTCCATGTCCAAGATAGCGAAATTGGTGGGCAAATTTGACTTTCCAATTTGTACCACCATGTCCTTTGCAATTCTAATTGGCTTGGCCTCCCGAGAGTCGGCCAATTACAATGACATGGTAGTTGGGGTCAAATTTGCTACTCCGATTTCTCCAAGGTCCTTGAGACTCATGAAGTTGACACTCGCACCAAGATCACACAAAGCATTTTTTGAAACAATTTTCAAATTTCTCAAGTGATGGAAAAATATCCCGTGTCTCCAAGTTTAGGAGTTAACATTTTCTCAATGGCATTGTTACATTCCGATCTTGAAAAACTCCTAAGTCTTGTGGCCTCTTACCTTTTGAAGGGGCTTTTTTCAAGTCCTTCAAAAGGGATGGGATACACAAGCATTTTCTTCACAAATCATAAATTTGCCCACAAGAAGTTCCTTGGTAGAGGGGGTAGGGAGTGATAAAAACATCCAGGATTTGTCTTAAAAGGATCTCATTTTCCTATTTATCGATCTTCTATCTCCCTCTTTCTACAACGCCCAACATCATCTAAGTGGGTAGAGTTGGGAGCTCACTATTTTCTTGTCTCTTGGAGCTAGTGTCCCTTTCTCCCACCAATTAAAGTCTATCCTCCTTCTCAACACTCACTTCTTCGTGCACCTCTTCACTCCCCACAAGATTAAGTTCTTCCTTAGGTTTGTATTCGGGTTGTCCTGGGAGATTACCCACTTGCATAGATGAACTTCAGGCTTGGTTAGGGAGGTATTGCTCTAGCATTTTGTTATGGCTCATTCGGGCTTCAAATTTAGCATTCAAGTTATCTATACCGCTTAGCTTGGGCGCTTGGTGGAGCTAGAAACGTACGTCGTTAATTCACGTTCCGAACTACCAAAAGAATTTATATAGATTTCTGAATTCCCAACTTTACAAGAGTAAAGTGGTAAGTCGGGTCGAACCACAGGGAACGGTAAGATAGTATATTTTGACAATTTAAGCAAATGTAGATTGAAAACAAATAAAAGAAAGTAATAAATGGTTGGGGGTGGTTTGATTGATTTTACTAACAAAAGACTAATTAAAACAATACTTAAATAACTAAACAAGAGAATCAATTTTTGGATTTTTAAACGATATTAAGGAGTTCAACTCTTGATCAGGTTTCACCACAACTTGACCCACTAACGCGATTAAGTGTTGTTATTCGACGGATCAACCTGAAATTCCTACTCCAAGACCATTGATAAGCTCTAATGGCCTTGTTGCCTCTTAGGGTTAATCAATTAAGAAG
>JAUEKW010145181.1:0-10475 GCA_032274785.1 Ajuga reptans
AAGCTTCAATGACAACTTGAAGAACATCAATACATTTGTGTTTCATTTTCTCTTTGAGAAATGTTTTCCCTTAGCTTCTGAGCCACTTTACCCCTTGCTTTTCTAAAATGACTATTTTGCATGCTGTAAAAATTTGATTATTTCATGATCCATACCGTAACTTATCACAGATATTTTGTGTTCATTGTCGAACAGTTTGTTGATACTTTATATTTCAATACTCTATTTAGAGTTGTACAAAATAAAACCAAATTGAATCAATTTATTCCAATCCAAAACTGCAAGACAGCAGTTCGCCGTATTTTATAGATGGTTATGGGTTTAACTTCTTTATAAACAAAATGTTTGGTTTGGTTTTGGTTTAAAGAAATTGAAATCCATGAAAATAGATTGACACCAATATAACATAGGCTAGATAGAAAATATTAGGAAATAGGAAGAAATAGATTAAGTAAACTGCATTCAACTCAATTTAGTGAGGAAGCACCATGATTGAACAATAATTTCGTTTATAAAATTTCATTTATGTTTTATATTTGTTATTTTAGTCGAAATTATAAGTTAAGCATTTTCGTCTTGGATGAGTTTTATTTTGTTATTGTGGTTACAGTGATATTTGCATTATTTTGTTACAGCAATGTTGAACTAATCACTATGATCCTTTATGCTGAAAATTGTAGGAGGAAGAGAATAGGTGTGCGAGGCTGGAAGCTGATGGGAAAAAGATGAAAAATGGGAAAAAGATAAAAAAAGATTTAAAATCAAAGGTTTGCAGGAAATCCTTTATCATTCAGTTCGTAATGGCTGGCTGTTGAATACTTGAACAAGAAAATGACTATTTTTATTGCTGTAAAAAATTGATTATTTCATGATCCATACCGTAACTTATCAGAGAAATTTTACGTTTATTGCGATCAATTTGTTGATACCTTATATTTCAATACTCTATTTAGTGTTGTACAGAATAAAACCAATCCCACCAAAAAAACTGCAGTTCACAATAATTTATAGATGGTTATGGGTTCTTTTTATAAACTGAACATTTGGTTTCATTTTGGTTTGAAAAGTTGAAATCCATGAAATTAGAGCCGGACCAATATAACACAGGATAGCTAGGAAATATAAGAAATAGGAAGAAGTAGATTAAGTAAACTGCATTTTCTCTATACAATTTTTAGGCTGGACTGTTCAACTTAATTTAGTGAGGAAGCACCATGATTGAACAAGAATTTCCTTCATATATATTCATTTATGTTTTATATTAATATTTTGGTCAAATTATTAGTTAAGTATTTATGCTTGGATGAGTTTTATTTTGGTTATAGTGATATTTGTACTATTGTTTAATCGTATGAATATGTATTTTTTATTTAGTAATCAAATTGACCACACCGACCAATCTACACCGAATTTAGGTAGTTTTGCTTTGGCTATTTTTAGTGTTTGCTGGTTTGGTTAAAGTTGGAAATATTTAAAAATAAACTGTGTTTGGCTACTTAATTATAATCTAAACCAACCAAAGAAACCATGAACACCCTTGCATCCATTTTCATTCAGTTTTCAGGATACAAGGGCTAGAACCACATGAACTTTTCCTAATTTTTATTGGGAATGTGTGCAGAATACAGCTGAAGATTCTACTAAAAGGCCTTCTAAACGACCTGATCTCAAGGCTGTCTCTCAGGTGAGTTGCTTATTTTCCAGTTCCTTGTTGTGTCTAACTGCTAAATTTCTGAATGTGTATGGCATTCCTCGTATGGTGGGTTTAGTTTTTTCCATTTTGAAGAATTATACTTATATTTTTCTTCAAACGTAATGGTTCAAATATTTAATTTCTTGATCTATCTTGCCCATTCACAAGATATGCTGCTAGGCTGCATCACATTTGTTCATGAATCAAAGTTAAAATGATTTTATCTAGCAACATTTCTGTTGGATATCCTTGCCAGATGCACGACACATAAGTATAGAGAACTATCTTTGCTCTGCTTTGGTCTACTTTATGTGATCACCTTCTAGGGATATTTCAGTCAAATACGTTACATTTTTGGTTGTTAAAATTGCAGATGATGAGAAATAAAAGCATTTTGTACCCCAATAAGACACTTGGCCGACTTCCAGGTTGGTGGCATTGAAATTGTGAATGTGCTTGGTACAATAATATTACTATACTGTAAAGTTGTTCCATGAAACACTATGGAAGTTGCAACAAGGAACAACTTTCATAATATGACAAGCATTCAAATGTCAGCATAATTTGTTTCCAAGACCTCATTATTAAAGAATGATAAATGCAGTTGGGTGTTTGATATTTACGAGTGCAAGTTTTGAATAAGATTTGGCTTACATGGCAGCTTGTCTTCTTTGCTTTATATTAGTGTTAGCTTTGTTTTAATGGGTTTCCTTACATTCATTTTCAAGAGTTCATGATTTACTTATAATCTTCAAATTATATCTTTGAGATTTCTAATAGGAGGATCTGTAGTCTATATCATACCCTACTCACTAGGTCCTATCATGTTTGGATTAGTACGTTTGAATCCATGAGCAAGAAGACAGAACTTGAGAAGATATGTTTTGCCTACTTTCTGTGTCCTACATTTGTTACTCAATCCTAAAATAAATTTTCCAGGTGAAGTCAAACTTTTGATCTTTTTGTTAATTTATCATATTGGTTTGTTAATGATATTGCTGTAACTATAGTTTCATAAGTTGATATTTGTATATAGTTTAGTAGGCAGAATCATACAAATTTGACCTGCCAAACTTGTGAAGTATTCTGAATTTTCCCTTTCAATTTTTAACTTCTTTTTTTAACCATCTTTCCCTGAACACGACTCCCATTGCAACTTGACAAGTTTGATAATTTTGCCCTTCGACTCTCAAATAAAACATTTTGCTCTATGAACTTGCCTATAAATACATCTGTGGATCAAGTTTGGTTTTCTTGCTCCATCAACTTCAACTTATAGCATTCCTAGTAGGATCACTAGGCAATAGGCACACTTTCAAGGTCACTTCACCCATGAGCAAAAAAATGGATGGAAGAGCAAACATTTCACGTTAGATATCCGTCATTTTCTTTGTAATAAACTTCTCTTTTACCGTAGTTCTGAAAAGTTTATTAGATAGACTTTTTTTAAAGAGCCACAGTTACACGTACAGCTGAGTTTAAATTGCAAAATGTTTAAAGTTGAAGCTGAAGGATAAAATGAGCAAAATTTTAAATTAGTTAAATAATAACATCTACATAAATAGAAAATCACTACATTACAGATATTTCTGTGGCCTATTATTTATTGGTCGATCAGGCGTGCATAGCTGTTCTGTCTATCACGTAATTGTGACCGATTGATTCCATAGCAACTGGGGTCCTTCAGCTTTGAATGAAAGGTTATAGAAAAACCAGAGGTAGTCCCTTGGACCATCCTCGTGAATATACTTTATGTTTAGGGTGTATAAAATTCATGTGACAAACATTTGTGGCATACCAATCAGTGGAATATATATTTGTTTGTGAGAAAATCTGATTGGATTTTATATACATTAAATGATTGCAGGAATTGATGTTGGTCGTCAATTTTTTTCACGGGCCGAGATGGTTGTGGTGGGCTTTCACCAACACTGGTTGAAAGGAATTGACTACATTGCAAAAACCGCCACTTCTATGAAATCAGGAAAAAAATCGGTAAATTTCAAGCAATCCAATGTCTCATATGTGTTATATTCCGAGGGGACTTGGTACGGCCTCTCACACATTGAAGTGTACCTAATATATGAAAGAGCGACTTAGCCATCCTAGTGAAGTTCCATATGTGAAATCATTCTATTTGTCAATGTTGGACAACGCACATTTGAAATTATTCAATATTTCATCAATATGTGCTTATTCTTATTACATGAATCCATTTCTCATTTCATCTGTGATAAGCCGTTAATTTTTTAACAATGTTTTTATCATTTGATGCAATTGCAATCCTTTAGGTGGGAACATAGTTGATAAAATTGATAAGTCTTGGATAGAGTATTGAAGCGGAAAGATCCATTTGATAGTGAACTATTTAGTTGAAAACCATCTCTGATGATTAATCAACAATCCAAAGTGCTATTCTTTTGTATTTCTGATAAACTAGGTTTATACATAGATGTAGGAGGATATGGCATTTTTCTTATTCAAAGATTAGCCCTTAGCTCTGTGTTTTCACATTAAGAATTATTTGTAGGCGAAGTGATGTCATAGGAACCTTTTACTTCCGTCATATATTTTAAATTCAGTTTTCTTTATGCCAACAAACACCTGAAATTGATATCAGTGTGGCGAGGTTCCCCACTTGTATATGTTTCCATAGCCATTTCTTGATAAGAGGAATTTGGCTATAAGTTCTCCACATCACCAGAGGTAATATGTGGTTCTATTGCAGCTTTGTGCTTACAGACTATTTTCTGCGTTCTTCACTTTTGTATGTGGTCCCTTTCTTTTCTTTGTGATCATTTGCATATCAACATTCTGAATCAATATTCTCTTGTGCGTTTTAAACTCGCAATTGCTCAACAAAACACTAATACAATTTTGTCTAAGTTATAGTTTATTTCGATTTCTTAGGAAAAGAACATGTGATGCTAAATACTTTAATCCTTTTTCTATAGTCTATGTACATTAGTTTTATTTGAAAAAAGTCAAAACTTAATATTCTTCCTTTCTTATTCTTTTCCGATAATGGTTTTGTAGGCTTTAGAAGGATACAAGCTTCCAGTTGCTGTATCCATTGTTTTGTCTGGACAATATGAGGATGATCTAGACAATTGCGAAGATATTGTGTACACTGGCCAAGGAGGGAATAACTTACTTGGTGATAAGCGGCAATTCCGTGACCAGGTCCTTGATAAAGGCAACTTGGCACTCAAGGTATGTAGACTTTTTTACCTGAATTGTCTTCCACTTTGCTTGTCTCTCTCTCTTTGTGGGCGTCCAAATGAATGATTGCATGTGGATTAAACCCTGAAAACCCCCAATTAGGTTTGACTTCAAATTGTGGTGCTGCGCTTCGTGCAATGGTGCCTAGGCAGTATTTGCGAAATAAGCAGCCCAGGGGTGCTTTATTCTGCTTTTGAATTTTCAGTAAATAATGCTAAACTGTTTCATTTATATGACAACCCAACTTTGACCCTGTTTTCGACAATGAAAATGTCAATCTAATTGGAAATACCTTTTTAAGTTAATTTGTAGCAAACACTTAAAACTTCTACTTCCTCAAAATCACTTTTTATTTCAAACACTATCTACTTTTACTTAAAGGTAATTTTTTTACATTCTCTAATATTAATCACTTGTTTAAAAGCAAAAGCACTTGCTAAAACACTCCCTTATCATTATGGTTTTAATTTAAATGGTGTTTCTTGAACTCGTAGCCTTGTGTGTTTACTCTGTATAGTCTTCTGCTTGCTTGGATCCTTTAACACATATGGCGAGTTAGAAACTTAAAAGCTAAATTTGGAACTTTGAATGTGGTAAGAGTGGGTCTTGAAAACTTAATCTAATGGTATGAAGATCCTATATTGTGTAGTGTAATATGCAATTTAGTTGGAACGCATTTACCTCAGACTATGGTCATCTATTCTATGTAAGGGAATGAAAATTTGTTAAAACACTATTACACTAATGACTTATTATGGAACACCCCCTCCAGAATTCTATGGAGCAATCTACGCCGGTGAGGGTTATTCGTGGACATAAATGTCAAAACAGCTATGCGGGAAAGGTTTACACCTATGATGGCTTATACACGGTAAACAATACATTTTTTTTAATTATAGAAAATGTGTTTTCTTTTGATAGTTATATTTACTTGGGAGTCTTAATTCCCTTTATTTTGCAGGTTATCAAATACTGGGCTGAAAAGGGTGTCTCTGGTTTTACAGTGTTTAAATTTCGATTGAAACGACTTGAGGGGCAGCCCCCTTTGGAAACAAAGGAGGTAATCTATGTACTTGCAAATATATTTGTGTGCGTGTCTTAGCCTATGCTTTGTCTATCTGAATTTCACATTCAATATTTGTGTCAAGAGAACATTTGCTGAAGCTAATGGTGTTATCTCACACCTATACTTGAAAAGTCAGATAATTCTACAATAACTTAGCCATTTGAAATTACTCAAAAAAGTCTTTTTTTGTACATAACAAGCTTTCTTGTTTTGTATGGCAACACACCTTTTTGGTAGATGAGACTTTTAGTTGCTAGTTAACAAACTTTTGTAAACCAAATATGCATGTTGTAATATCTGATGAGTTGGATTTTAGTTGAGTTTAAAAAGAGAGGCTTGATTATGTTTCTTATTTTCAATAACCACTCTAGTTTATGAGGTTATGAGTGAATGAATTTGTTACTAACAAATAATGTGACCCGCTCGTTGAATAATGTTGTTATATATGATATTATGTTAGAAGTTAGAACTGAACAATATGTAAAGTGGTGAGTCCTATTGTATGATATATTTAGAACTATGGATATTTGACTAAGTTAAAATAAAAATAAAATAAAAGTGGTTAGTTCAATGAATGATAGTGTTTGAAGTTTATTGTATTATCATATTAATGAATTGATATTGGTGGGAACCATTTAGCAACATAGCAATTCATTACTATGTACGTTGTTTTTTTGTTATATATGTTCATGTTTGGTGTTTCAATAGTTATTTTTTATATTCTTTGCAGGTTTATTTTACACGTGGTCGTATTCCCCAGTCTTTATCAGAAATTAGAGGGTATTATTTCTTTTGATTTCCCAACTATTGGTACCTAGCTTTGCTTTATCTTTATTCTATATCGTGTGAAGTTTCTTTTTTTGTTTTATATAAAGGTTGGTGTGTGAAGATATTACTAAAGGTGTGGAGGCCATCCCTATCCCGGTCACTAATTTGGTTGATGATACTCCTATTGCACCAGGTTAGCTGGCTAAATCAGTATGTATGTGCTAGTGTGTTTGCATGTGGACTTGGTCAAGTAACCAAATGTTTCAAGTCTTTTGTCTTTTAAAAACTAAAACATGCATAGTGACAAAATGTTTCTTGTTGTCCATATTGCCTCTTTTGGTTTTAATTTCTTGCTCAGTCATTTTTTTTACTATTGGAACAGGCTATATCTATATCAAAAACAGGAAATTTAGTAAGAATATAAGTGTCCTTAAAATTGATCAAGTGGGATGTAATTGTCAAGGCAACTGTACCGATCCTACAAGGTGTGCTTGTGCAAAACTCAACGGTGGTGATTTCCCATACGTGCACCGTAATGGTGGAAGGTGATAACTCTAGCAACCAAACCAAGTTTTGTAAATTTTAATTTTTAAGTATTTTTTGTATTCTACATGGTCAAATTTGTGAAATTTTTTTATGCTTCTTTTGTTTTGCTAAGAATAGAAAAATGTTCACAATTTACATTCTTGACAACTATCTTCTGCATATCAAAAACCAAACGCATAAAGGTTGCCTATTACACTATCTTCTGTTTTGATTTATTCCAATTCTTCATTTTCACTTGCCAGGCTAGTAGAGCCGAAGTCCGTCGTATTCGAATGCGGTCCAAAGTGTGGATGTGGACCAAAATGTATTAACAAGACCAGCCAAAATGGCATTAGATTTCGGCTAGAGGTTTGTATGGTCAATAACTGCATATTTATTCTCAATCTTTATATTCAATGATCTACTTGTACACTTTTTATCAATTCATTTTGATATTGACAGGTATTCCGTACCCCAAAGAAGGGATGGGGGGTGAGATCATGGGACTACATTCCTTCTGGTGCTCCTATATGCGAGTACATTGGCCTCCTAAGGAGGACTGATGATCTAAACCGTGCAGACGATAATAGTTATGTCTTTGACATAGACTGTTTGCAGACAATGAAGGGGCTTGAAGGCCGGGAGGTAATATAAAAATGGTTCTACGAGGATTATTATAATGCATGTTCGTCACCTGCATATATATAAGATGATAACAACATTAAATGAAACTATGTTGAACACAACTTATTGTGCTGATGCTAATGCCAGTTCAATATTTCTGTACTTCATTTTATTTTATGGATAACTTGATACTTCTATATTCTTTCCAGAGCCGGTTAAGGGATGTATGTTTGCCATCATATCTAGAAGAGATTAGTAAGGAGGCATCAGAAACTGTGCCATTCTGCATTGATGCTGGACAGACGGGTAACATTGCGAGGTTCATTAATCACAGTTGCCAGCCGAATTTGTTCATCCAATGCATATTGAGTGATCACCATGATCCCAAACTCGCAAGAGTGACATTGATTGCAGCTGACAATATACCTCCTCTTAAGGTTCTTTCTTCTTTTTCTCTCATGTTTGGTTGACGATGAATTACTAGCACTTCACTAGTCAATACTTGCCCCCTATTTTTTTTTTCTCTCAATGTGCATCACATACCGATCAAGTATGCCATTGATCCCTGGCAAAATTTCTAAGTTCATAAAATTACGTCTTGATCTGATCTTATATTACTAAAGTCACATTCTAGTTGATGGATGATATTTCTAAACCAAGAAAATTTAGACTATTTAGAGGGGTTTATGTTAATCATGTTGAATCTGCAATTGTATCATATGCAATTGCTAACTAGTATTTTTTTTGAAACAGATGTCTCGGTTAACCATTGCTCTTGTGTTGTTTTTTGTTTCAGGAACTTACCTATGACTATGCATATGCCCTTGATAGTGTGCTTGACCCAGAAGGGAATGTACAGCAGATCCCTTGCTTTTGTGGCGCTGATGGGTGTAGGAAGAGACTGTACTAGGTGTATCCAAACGATTTCATGTTATAACAACCCAATTTTTTGCAGGTTTTCCAAATTGTTACTTTGTTAGTACTAATTCATTTGGCTTTTCCAAACTTGGGGAATGTAAAGGAAGGCCTTTATTTTGTTGTGAAGTGTAAATGCATGTTGTGTAAATTTTACTTATTGATATCTCAACTTTGCTGATTTAGAAGCTAAAGCAACTGTATACATTCCATTATTTTTCTGGTTGCTTTTCAACTTTTTGTTTCTAATAACTGCTTTTGCTTTTTGAAAGCACCTGCTAGAAGTTAAAATAGACCCAAGTATAATTTTTTATGCTTTGATGAGTTTTATGGAATTTTTGTAAGTAATGAAAGCGATTTTGCTCTTTTATTTTTCCTAATCTCCAATGAGCACAATGTGTACAAAACCATCGATGGATAATAGTTACCACATTTGTTCTGCTGCCTATGCACTTGAACTTTGTAATTTTATAGTATTGCTAACATTGGAGTATATACCATCTTTTCGATGACAATTGATATAATTATTATTAATTTTTAATATTTGTATATCATTATATGGACCCCCTTTTTAGCAGATTCTAGCATCTACGAGAAAGTGATAGCTTATGAACGGTTGTTTTCTTTGGGTTGACCAAATCATAAAAATGGCACTTTGAAGAGCCATGACTGTTCGTTTGTTTGCTTTTTTTCTTAACGCATTTATTGAGTAGGATTTTTGGTAATTTCTCTAGCGTTATCCTGTATATAAGGTATGTTTATTTTCTTTATAATTCATTCATGTTCACCGTCTTATGTTATAGGGTTCGATTTTTAAGTGATGTAGGTGGAACACAATAACAATGGAACATAGAATTTGAAGTGTCTCTTTCTTCCCTTCCTACCTTTTTTCTCTACGTAAAAACTAATGAAGTCATAGAATTATAACACCGATGCAAGATGAAAATTGATAAATTCAACATAAAAGTAAATTAGATATAGGTGATCTTGTTTGCGCTCATCTTTTGGGCGTAACAAATGTTTTATATCCATTCCTTGAAAAAAGTTATTTATACCTGTAACAACCCAAAATTTGATATATATATATATATTTATATTATATATATATATAATAATTAAATATTATTATTAAAGGGGCAGATAAGTATTAGAATTATAATAGGAAATATAGAACTCACTGGCCCAAGAAATAGAAGTCCAATCCTATTAAAGCTCTAATTAAGAAGTCCCTATGTATATATCAGATGAACTTTTCTAAAACCCTAAACTAAGGTTACGAAAATACTATTAAAAAGAAATAGGGTTTCTACGTATCTTCTTCTCCAAGTCAGACGAAGGGACAATAGAGCGTAGAGATTAGCAAGATCAACCCCGTATGCACAGGTATTACACTTTAAAATTCAATTTACTATCTTCAAAATATCCAAAATTTATGAAATTTTAGTATGATATTTATTTATACAATCACGACATTCTGTACAATTTTCAAATTAATCAAAGTCGTATTTTATTTTATATGATTTTTTTATTGTTTAGAGTCTGAAATATTCTGTTTTCTGAATTAAAGAATTCGAAATAAATATCAATATTTGTTCAAATAGTCTTATTTTTGGATATGTTATTCATATATATGTCCTTTATCATGTAGTAAAATTTAAAAGG
>JAUEKW010145192.1:0-10475 GCA_032274785.1 Ajuga reptans
TTAATGAGGGGTATATTTGTCTCTTCACACATAAATGGCTATTTTGTTAGCAACACAAGTTAAAGTGTCAAACAAGTACTTTACAAGTACCTGCAAGGGTACAGTGGCGCCGCTCCCTAAAGAAAATTCATATCACTTATGTTACCGATGTGAATCAGGATGCAGACTTTCTGTGGCTTTCTTGTACCCAATGTTGATTGTCAATTCTGATATCTAAGTTGTGAGACGTGGGCAATAATTAGTTTGGTTGAGCATCGTGCTGATAACGTGTTGTAGAAGAAGCGAAAAAATAAACAAGAAAGAGAGAAGAGAAGCACATCAAATTAGGGTTCTTTTATTTATAAAAGATCCCTAGAGTATCAAATACCGGTTTCCATAAATACATCAAAGATATTAAATACCTATATTACCCTCAATCAGTTACTTTTGATGAAGACACGCCAATTGTATTTTTCCTTCAACATGTTAGACTTTTTTCTTTACAAAAAAAAAAGTAGAATTAAGTGTTTATAAATATATATTTTTGCTTTACAAGTGATATAAAATAACTTATTTTAAATAGAAGTTGGAAGCATGTCATCACATATTTTTTTCTGCTTCTATATACAACTCATATTAAAATCACTTAATTTTTTCAAATAATACTTCTACTTTTTATTGCAAACACTACATACTTTTGTTTAAAAATAATTTTTTCACAATCTCTAAATTTTATCAATTTTAAAGTAGAAGTAATTGCACACACTTCCATAGTCCATGCGAGTTTATGCACTAAAATTTGATATAGTATTTACAAGTCATCTAACAGCATAAAAGAATGCATGAATATAATCAATTTAAGAATTTAATGATAATTAGAAATGAATTATTAGCATTCCAATGAAGAAATGAAAATGAATGAATAGTAAATTATAGTATCCAAAATAATAATAGTAATAATAAAATAATAATAATTATTATTTAATTAATTATTATTTTATTATTTAATCAATTATTAGTAATTATTATACAGTTATTAATATTTTTAATAGTAAATAACTATAAATTAATTTGTTAGGTAATAATAAATAATTAGCAATTAATAAGTATTAATAGTAATAAATAGTAATAAAAATTTATCATAATAAATAGATAATAATAATAACTAATGTTAGAATTAATTAATGAATTCATAGTGATAAATTAGAACAATTAAATAAAATTAGAAAATATTATTAATTACAATTATAACAATAATAGTATTAATAATGGTTAGTAATAATAATAATAATAGTAATAATAATAATAATATGCTCATTACAAATTGTTTGGAATAATTAATATTATTGGGGTTGAAAGGAATGACTAATAATACACACAACAAGGGTGCCATTGCGAAACTTGCATGCACGTCCGTGCATCTCGACATGGGCGTAGCCTTGGGCCTTGGTCTTGGGGAGTGCCGGAGTGGGCTATGGGCTAAACTTGGTTCGCCTTGGCTTGGCCTAACTGGGCCTTGAGCGCGGCCCTGTACGAATTGGGCTTGGGTAATGATTCTTGAATTCTCCACATTCACTTATCCCCCAAAAAAAGTATATTCAAATATGCCCTTTTGATTAGTCAAATGATAGAAGTATATTAAGGAAATCCGTAATATTAATTCCTGTTGCAAACTCAAGACTCACACCAAGATTACTCACTGAGACAAACCAGCAAACACTTAAAATGCACCACTGAATCACAAGTACAAAGAACACTCTAATCCTACGATTTTATGTAACTTGTATGGAGAATCAAAACTGAAATGAAACAATAGCACAACACACAAGAATTAACGTGGTTCGGCTTACGCTACGTCCATGGGAAGGTCACCAAGTGTTTCACTAGAACTCCAAGAATAATTACAGAAGAAACCGCTGCTCAAACCACATCAAAGAAAACACTCTCCCTCAAGCTAACCGATTTTGACAATTTCACTTGTATACTGTTTCTTCTCTCTTCTAAGCATGTAATTATCACACTTCTTAGTTGTGTTATGTGTACAGGTGTGTGAGTATATATAGCCAAAACGAGCTAAAACACAGCTTAGAAAACTCCTACCAACTTAACTAACTGAAACAAGAAAAACAAGGTTAAAAGACAACATCGTTTGGCAGTTGTGAAAGACCTAAACCATTGTGAAAGCCTTATTCTGAACCGTTGTCAAAGACTTCCAACTGCTTCTTGAATTCAAAAGTTACCTGTGATGATCTATTCCTTTTCAAGCTGTTCCCACAGCTCAATTTTGTTGTCATATTCACAATGCTCCACCTTGATTGCAAAATTCCTCTTGCTAACACATCCCTCTGGTTCCCTTCCAAACCATGCCCCATCACAAGGCACCAACACCTCAAATACAAGCAACACATTGACCAAAGACAGGCAATGTTTGAACTTAACAATAGGCACTGCCTTGGTCAGCATATCAGCTGCATTCTCACTAGTATACACCTTCACAATCTTTACTACTCCATTGTTCACCATTTTCCTTACAACTGTAATCTAATATCAATGTGCTTTAACTTTTCATGGAACACTTGATGCTTAGATAGGTGAATAGCACTCTGATTGTCACAGTGAACTGAAACTGTGTTCTGAGTGATCCCAAACTCAGCCAAGATACCCTTCAGCCATATTCCTTCCTCCATTGCCTCTGTCATAGCTAGGTATTCAACCTCTGTTGTGGACAAGGCCACAACAGGTTGCAAAACAGACTCCCAGCTTATAGCTGAACCAAACAAAGTGAAGATATAACATGTTTGTGACCTTATGTTTTCTAGGTTGGCAACATAGTCTGAATCTACAAAGCCCACTAATGGGTCTCCTTTAGTATTCTCTACCTTTCTTAATAGTATCCCAATATCATCAGCCCCTTTCAAATATCTGAAAGCTTTCTTGAAAGCTTCCCAATGAGCTTTCCCAGGATCTACCATGTATCTGCTGATTACACTTATGGCATGAGCCATGTCTGGCCTAGTACATACCATAGTATACATTATAATTCCTACAACATTGGCATATGAAACCTTTTTCATGATGTATCTTTCATTCTCAGTTTGAGGCTTATGTTCAACACAAAGCTTGCAATCAACAACTAAAGGTACATAAACTTGCTTTACTTCATCCATGTTGAATCTCTTAAGAATTTTCTGGATATAATTCATTTGAGATAACCATAGCATCTCTTTATTCCATCCCTAATGATATCCATCCCTAAGATTCTACTTGCTACTCCCAACTCTTTTATCTCAAACTCAAACTTCAAAGCTGCCTTAAGTGATTTTATTTCCTCCATGCTTCTGTTGGCTACAAGCATGCCATCTACATACAATAGAAGGAATGCCACTGGATTGTCTGCTATCTTTCTTAGATACACACAGCTGTCAAAATATGACCTGACATAACCTATTCTCATCATGTGGTCATCAAACCTTCTATACCACTGTCTGGAACTTTGTCTCAACCCATACAAAGATTTCTTTAACATGCAAACCTTTTCTGCATTCTATGGTAGGATGAAACCTTCAGGTTGAGTCATGTAAATAGTCTCCTCCAGATCTCCATGTAAGAATGCTATTTTTACATCCAGTTACTCTAGAAACATTCCGTACTGCACAACTAAAGCTAGCGGAATCCTAATGGATGTGTGTTTCACTACAGGTGAGAACACTTCAGTAAAGTCAATGCCTTCCCTTTGTGTAAACCCCCTGGCAACTAACCTTACCTTGAATCTTACTTGTGTCTCTGCTGCAGATTTTTTCTATTCTTGATTAATGATTCCAACTCTTGCTGCATAACCAACACCCATTGATCCTTCTTAGAGCAGCTCACTACTTCCTTATAGCTCCTTGGTTCCTCATAACTGACATCTTCAGCTATGCTGAGGGCATAAGCAACCATATCTGCCTCTCCAAATCTTGAAGGTGGATGTATTTGTCTTATTTTCCTATCTTTGGCTAGCTTATAGTTTCTTAGGCTCTCACTGGATGTACTACTTATCTGTGCATGCTGGTCATCTTCTTCTGTTTCATAAGTTTCATGTGGTTGGATAGTTAATCTCTCTGAGGTTCCAAGCTCCACCTCAAGCTCAGACTTGTCCATGCTTGAGATTCTGTCAGCAATTGCAGTGCCTTTTGTTTCCAGGAATAACATTCCATCCTCCTTGAAGACAACATCTCTACTTATAACTATCTCCTTTGGGATATCCCAGCATAACACATTTTAGAGCCCTTGATCCCAACTTGTCCTACCTGATGTGAGTATAAGCTTTATATCCAAAAACTCTGAGATATGAGTAACTTGTCAACTCTCCATGCCATAATTCCTTTGGAGTTTTGAAATTCCTTGCAGAGGATGGACACCTATTGATTAGATAAGCTGTTGTATCAACAACTCCCCCCAAAAATTTCTTGGGCAATCTTGAACTCAGAAGAAAACATCTAACTCTCTCTAAGATTGTTTTGTTCATCCTTTCAACTACACCATTTTTTTGGGGACTACCAGATATAGTTTTGTGTCTCTTGATGCCTTTCTCTTTGCAGAATTTGTGAAAATCCTCAGATGCAAATTCCAGACCATTATCTGTCCACCTTCCCAGTTGATGTTTCAACTTCAGCACACCAGTCCTTGAATCTTTCCAATGCCTCATATTTGGTTTTTAGAATGAAAACCCATAACTTCCTTGCATAATCATCTATAATACTCAAGAAATATTTGCCACCTCCTAGTGTCTCTGTCTTGGAGGGGCCCCACATATCAGAATGTATGTAGTCAAGGGTGCAAGAGAACTTACCTTGCATAATATGGGAGTTTCTTTCTCTTTCCCATTATGCATTGTTCACATGATTGTATCTTGAAACTTCTGTTATTCTTGATTGCTTTAGCAACTCATTCAAATCTATCTCACTTACATAAGCCAGTCTTAAATGCCATAAGCTTGACTGATCAATCTCAACATGCTCAGCTTTTGCTACCAGTGTCCTTGCTTTCAAGTAGTAGAGGTTGTTCTTTCTTATTCCTTGCATAACAAGTTTTGAGTCCTTTAGTATCACAAGGATTCCTACCTCTGATATGAAATTGTATACTTTTGATTCTAACACCCCAAGAGATATCAGATTTCTCTTCAACTGAGGAATGTATCTTACTTCTGTTAGAATCTTGACAGATCCATCACACAATTTCAGTCCGATACTCCCTAACCCTCTTATCTTACATACTTGATCATTTTCTAACAAAATAGACCCTGGTTGAGTTTCCTTGAGATCATGAAACCAAGACTTGTGTTGACACATGTGAAAAGAACAACCTGAATCTAAAATTCATTCATCTTTTACCTTAGCATCCATAATGTTCAAAACTTCTGGATCATCACTCAACTTAGCATTCTCTATCTGATTTGCTTCCTGGATTTTTTGGGATTGCTTCTTTTTCCATGCATAACAATATTTCTTGAAATGGCCTGGCATCTGACAGTGAGAGCACTTCTTTGCTTCCTTGTCAGTTTTGTCCTTTCCTGGCTTCTAGCCAGGTTTCTTGACTCCAGATTGTGGTTTCTTGAACTTTTGCCCTTTTGTGAACTTCTGTTTGATCACAAGCCCTTCTGCAACCAGATCTTGCTTGCCTTCATTAAACCTCTGCAGCTCCTTGCACCTGAGTGCAGATTGTACTTCTTCAAGGGTAATTGTACCTTCTCTACCATATAGCATGGCATCGTTAAGATGATCAAAGCTTCTTGGCAACGCATTTAACAGTATGATGTATTTATCTTCATCCTGCAGCTTGACATCAATGTTCTTCAAGTCATCTAATGACTTGTTAAAGTCATCCAGCTGATCTCATATGCCTTTGCCGTCCACCATCCTGTAGGAGTAAAGTGAACAACATGTTAGCCAATAATTTTATCATATACAGGCTCTCCAACTTGGCCCAAACACCTGCTGCAGTATCTTCATGAGCCACCTCTCTTAAGACCATATCTCCAAGGCAAATGATAATGGCACTATGTGCCTTCTCCATCATTTCGTGCTTCTTCTAATCTGTTACAGCTGTAGATAGATCTTCTTTCTCCTTTTCATCATTCCTGCCCTTCTCCTTATCATCCCTTTTCTTAAGAGCTTCCCACAAACCTGCTGGATCAACATAGCCCTTATTTTGATCTTCCATAAACTAAAATCATTTCTACCTGTGAATTTCTCAGCCTCGAATTTGGTTGTTGTCATGGTGTGATCTTCCAACTTTCCCATAGATGGCGCCAAATGTTGCAGACTCAAGACTCACACCAAGATTACTCACTGAGAAACCAGCAAACACTTGAAATGCACCACCAAATCACAAGTACAAGGAACACTATAATCCTATGATTTTATGTAACTTGAATGGAGAATCAAAACTCAAATGAAACGATCGCACAATACAAAAGAATTCACATGGTTCGACTTACGCCTACGTCCACGAGAAGGTCACTAAGTGTTTCACTAGAACTCGAAGAAGAATTACAGAAGAAACCGATGCCCAAACCACAACAAATAAAACACTCTCCCTCAAGCTTAATCGATTTTGATAATCTCACTTGTATGGTGTATCTTCTCTCTTCTACGCCTGTAATTATCCCACTTCTTAGTTGTGTTGTGTGCAAGGTACAGATGTGTGAGTATATATAGCCAAAACGAGCTAAAAACTAGCTCAAAAAACTCTAGCAACTTAACTAACTGAAACAAGAAAAACAAGGTTAAAAGACACCAGCTTTTGGCAATTATAACTGCCAAAAGTGTTGTGAAAGACCTAAACCGTTGTGAAAGCGTTATTCTGAACCGTAGTCAAAGACTTCCAACTGCTTCTTGAATCCAACAGTTACCTTTGGTGATATGTTCCTTTTCAAGTTGTTCCAACGACTAAATTTTGTTGTCATATTCACAATTCCTACTACGGATTAAGAGAACTGTAGTTGAAGGCTGAATGGAGAAAAATATTAGAAGGAGGATTAATGTCAAGAATAACATGGGTAAATTGGAGAATGTGTACTTTTTAAAATTTATTTTAAAGTAGTGGTTGCATAGAGTAAAATGGTGATTGTATTTACAATTACCTTAAATGTATAAACATTTAGTACAATATACTTTTAAAAGAAATTTTAGGGGCGGGGGTGGGGGGGGGGGGTGGGGGGAGAACACTATAATTTTATTATTTTCATATTATATAATTACCACCAACATGTACTTATGAAATAAAAATAATAATAGGCAAGAGCTAAATGTATAATGGAGGCTACGTGCTAGGTGTGCAAATATGTCTTCGCATGTGCTGACCTGTTTAGTAAATGGCCAACTTGTGCTTTTTAGAAAGCCTATTATTATTATTAGGTGCGGGCTATTTATAATTTATTTTTCTCTTAACATAGCTTGCTCATTTAAGTAAAAATATGTGTATTATTAAAAGACTCAAATACCCGTAATTATAATAAAAATACTTAATTGATTAATATAATAATAAAATTAGAAGGAAATAAAAAAACGTCACCCCAACTTCCCTCAGCAGTCACTCCCCCAACATTCCCCAAACCCATCTTCAGTAGCACCAATATTAAAAAATAAATAAAACAATGACGCAATCAAGAAGACATATTATTAAAACAAACTAGGCTTAGACGTTCAAAAAGCCTTTTAAGTAGGAATATTATAATGGCTCGGAACATGTAGGGCTGGCCCATTTAACCAGAAAAAGTCAAGGTTAGGGCCTTCATTTTGCAGCCTATTTAAACATCTGAGATTTTTGGCCCAAACCACTAGGTCCGCAGTTTATCCAGGTTGGCCCGAAACTTCTCTCGTTTTATTTTTTAATTTTATGCTTAGCTATAGTTCTGATATCTCACTTCTCAGTAGTTTTATATAATGATGCTTATAGCCTTCGCTAGTATTTTGATGTTTATGATTTTCTTCAGTAGCTTCTATGTTCGGTTACTTCTATGCTTATACAATGATGTTATGATGCTTATAGATATTGATGTTGATTATACTTTGTTAGTGTTTGTATTTTCTGCTTGCAGTGAACAAATTGTGTGTCATGTGTCACTGAATTAGTATATAATTAGTGTATGATTTATTAGTATTGTTCTTTGACCTTGAGAAAACAATTTTATCTTTATTGTTGAAATTAACATGTTCGAGCTTATATGTCCATGTGTTTAAATTATCACTTTTTTAACTTTCAATATGTTAATTTATTTATTTTATATATTTAACTGGTAAACTAAAATATCATTCAAGCATATTTTGTTCGCCCTTCGTTCCATAAAAAAAAAGTCATTCTTGAAAATAATTTGAGAAGGAACTATTATTTTTTCCTTCATTCAATAACAATATTAATTAGGACAAATTAAATATTTTTGCAATTAATGGTGATTTAATCTGTATAAATAAGTTATAATCCTTAGTTTTTAGACTTGGAAATTACCCGTTGCAACCCAAATGAGGAAAACAAATTAGGAGAGCAAAGGCAACCAACCAATTCAACCCTTAATAAGCAGTCTGGCGGCAGCAGCAGCGGCAGCGGCAGCGGCCCAGTAACGGTAGACCGGCAGAAGCCTAGCGACGACAGTCTGGCAGCAACAGGAACCTGATGATGGCAGTCCTGCTGAAACAGCAACCCGGTTATAGTAGTCCAATATATGCGGTGTTTGAGAAGTGAGGGGAGAGAGCCTCTGTCTGGGATTTACAGTGTTTGAAAATTTTAGCCATACAATATAAATTCTCATATTTCACTTAATAAAATATGAGATTTGGTAGGTGGTTGGGTTAGATATGAGAATCAATTCTTCCCAAACTAGCAGGCAACACTCAACTTAATTTATAAACGTTTCAGAGGAATTTATTCTCTCAGAAGAAAAGAGACAACTGAGACATGCCACTATCATGTTTTCCTTTTCAGAGTCACGGACGCAAACAATGTGCAATTGTTTTTTTCAAAAAAAGGAGAAAGTCGCCTACCACAAAGGTAATCTAGAGAAAAAAAATAGAAAGCCAGATGTCACTAGCTTTATTTAGGACATACAGAGTGTCGCATGTACCATAGGCGAGTTTGCTTATTATTGTAACAACTTCGAATAGTAACCTATTTTTTTTTTTATTTTAAATGAAGAGTATGCTACAATGTTTAAAAATTCTAAGAGCTAAACGTATAATGGAGGTTACGCGTAGGTGTGAAAATATGTATTCGCCTGCACTGACTTGTTCAGTAAATGGGCCAACTTAAGCTTTTGAGAAAACCTAGTATTATTATTAGACATGGAGTATTCATAATTTATTTTTTTCTTAACGTAGCTTGCTTAGGGGTGGTTTGGTACGGTATACCAAAATTTTCCACCCATACTGTATACCGTACGAAATTTTTTGATATGTGCAAATATCATACCGACACTGTACCAAATATTTTTGTATATATGGCACGCCGAAATACCAATATACCGAAATGAAAATCAAGAATAAGCCTAATACCGTAATAAGTGATATTTGCCAGAATGTACCATCAAAAGAAAAGAAAGAAAAAACCCAGAGTAAAGCTCAAATCCTTTTATGTCAATAAGCTCGAGAAAAAGTGTATTTTTGGGTCAATGTTTCTATTTGATATGATTTGATGCACTTTTTGGTGTTTTTGAGTTGTATTTTATAGGATTAAGAAATCCGGAGTGCAAGAGGAGCCGTTCCCACACACCCGTCCATTCCAGCATACATTTCGAGTGAATACAGACCGTACTTGGGCCCGGCCCTAGCCCAAATCAAAGACCTCTGAGGTGCGAACAAAATTTATGAAGAAGTCGGGTCGAGAAAATAAAAGAAACGAGCCAAAATGATGAAAAACTAAAGTGGCGCGCGAAGGCACCCGACGGGAGATACGACGCTCGAGCGCCGGGTGGTGTGGCCGAGAAACCCCGGCAGCGGTACCACATACGGTACCGGATGAGGTATGAGTTCTGGTAAAACTTCTACCTCCCATCTTTGGCCCGGATCTGCGGGTCGGATGCCGGGTCCGGTATTCGGGCCGCATACCCCCTATTTTTTTTTCTGACGTCGCAGTTCTGTATTTTGGCCGTATCAGAATTGAGTGATTCAAAATTTTACGAAATGCTAACAAAGAAATATATAACTTTGTAGAAGACTTAAAAGGCTAATTTCCGACCAATTGTTCCCAGAAATTCCGAGAGGAAGACCCATGCACCGTTTTATCTATACTTTAGTTTTCCACTCTTAATTAGTTAATGACTCTTTTACCCATTGTAATTGTTAATTTTCTGCAGATTTTTAGACCTTGAGAGAGGGTAGAGTGCCATATAAATACCTCCCCCCCTCTTCTCAAACAACAATCTAATTTTCATTTTTGTAATTTTCATTTCTAGAATAGAATTCTTCTCTCTCAAAAGTTAGGGTTCCTCTCTTGTAACAAGAACTCATCTTGGGTTCTTGATT
>JAUEKW010145203.1:0-10474 GCA_032274785.1 Ajuga reptans
GTACTTCTATTTAAATCTTGAAGAAATAAAATTTAACAAAAAGTCATGGTTCAAATCGAAACTAAATAAATTTTATTTAAACCAAACCAACCTGAAACCATTGGTTTCATAAACTTTTGGTTTGGTTTGGTTTGGATGTCAAAATTTAACAAACCGAAGAGTTGGTTTGGTTTATAATGTGTCGTACAAACTGTTCAAACCAAACACGTACACCCCTAGTTTAAATGATTGCTCAAGTTTCCTTAATTTGTTTACAATTCCCAATTGAATGAAACCAACTTAATTATGACGAGTTTCCATGTTTACGTGGCAAGCCACATAAGCGGTGGGCATATAAATTGGTGCCCACCGGTGGGCATATGATCAATTCCGATTAGCTCACATATAAATTTATTTTGGTCAACCAAATTTCAAACCAAATTTATCGGTACAACTACAAATAGAAATTTTCTTCTATTTCGTTTAAATGTCGAGACAATTTTCGGTTTAGAGTATGACTTACGTACCTCATATGCATGACGCTTCTTATGTACAAGGAATTGACCCGATCAAATTGAATTTTAAATTTTCGCTCACTTAAAAAATTCACATCCAAAGAAATACAAGTTAAGTGATGCTTTTTCCAGGGAATGTAATACATTTTTGTAGAAAACTTAATAATTCATGTTTTTTTTAATAAGTTATGTTTTTTTTATTAAGCTTATATAAGTAATCCATGTTTAGATTTATATAAGTTATGTATATATTACTCACAAATTGTATTTAACTATTATTTAATTAGATTACTGTAAAAGTATTACTTTCGAAAAAAGTAACACATTTTTCAGAAAAAGTACTATGTTTCCGGCAAAAAGTGTATGTTACTTTTACTTCAAATAGTAAATAGTAAATAGTAATACTTTTTTCTAGAAATTCTAATACATTTTTAGTAAAGCTTAATATTTTTTATAAACTTAATAAATCTTGTATTTTATTTTTTAGGTGTTCTTATCAAGTTTTATATAAGTATTTACCCTCAAGTTTATATACAAGTACACCATTCATAACTCCCATATCATCATCTACTTTTGAATAATACATTTAAAAAAAAAAGTAATGCATTTAAAAAAAAAAATAGTTTTCTCGATAAAGTGTTAGTTTTCCACAAAAAAAAAAGAAAATTTATTAGTCACTAGGAGTTGTTGGATGTGCGAAATGGATGTCAATTTTTTTTGGTTGAGCGCATTTTTCAAGTTCGTGTAGATTGGGTCAATAAATTATAATATAATTGGCCAAATGTATTACTTTATTGATACTTTTATATTAAGGGTTAATTACCAAACAAATCATGACTTTTCGTTCAATTTTTAATTGCAACATGACCTTTATAACTTAACAATATTAATCACCAACTATACATTTTTTCAATTACAACATCGGCCGTATTTTTTGACATCTGATTGTGTCGCCAATACCATCGTTAGATGCATCTCGACGAGACATTTATTTATACTCCACAAATTTTACAATCTGTCACTTCTACTACCGTTAATTAGTAGCAGAATGTGTGACAAAATAAATTCAATCATCGATACACTACATTTGTAGCAATGAATGATAAAATAGGTTATAGATATAGAATAATCCTGTCACGACGTATATAATGGTAGTGGTGGTGACGGAATTAGATGTCAAAGAAATATGACTGATGTTGTAATTGAAATTTTTTTATAGTTGGTGATTAATATTGTTAAGTTTTAAAGGTCATGTTGCAATTGAAAATTAGACCAAATATCACAATTTGTTTGATAATTAACCCTTATATTAAAAAAAAAGTAATATATTATTACTAATAAAATGATACTTTCTCTACAAAAAAAAGAAAGTCAACTTCTAGAATCACAAACACTAGTTAGCATCAGACTGATATGTGGTATATAAGATCCATGCATATGATATTTATAAGTTTTTGCCTTTACTTTTTTAGCTATTCGGAGCAAACAATTATTTGACCACCATACAATTTAACTAAATCAGTTATATTCTCCTTGAGCAAGACTAATGTACACCATGTAACGGGTTATACTAATTCTAAAAGTATCATTTTTTTGGTAAAAAATATTACTTAATTGGTCAAAAGTATTATATTTTTTGCTGCTAGAACTGTCAATAAAGTATCAGTTTCACTTATACTTTTTTAAAAGAATTGATATGTTTGGTCAATTAAGTGATACTTTTCCCTACCTTATTGAGTGGACCTAAAAAATACGCTCAATAGAAAAATATAAAAAATTTGGAGTACGTGGACTCCAAAAAGGGCCCTAAATCATAAAAGTATAAAAAATTGGAGTCCATCCATTTTTTCAGGAATTTATATCTTTGTCGTGAAAAAGTGATATTTTTTTCAAGAAAGACTGATACTTTTATTTAAAAAAAAATCGTGTTTTTGTTCAAAAAATCATATGAAGTATCACATAATCTTGAATAAAAGTATCACTTTTCTGATAAAAAATATCACTTTTATTTTTTTGAGCACAAATTAATATAGTTGAACCGAGTCAACCGATTATATATAAGAAAATCCACACATAGTATATAAGTTTTTGCCATTCTTCTTTTCTTTTAGGGTTTCTCCACATATATTAATTTAAACATCCCCCCCCCCCCTCCACCTACATCCTAGTTAGGAAGTGTTTGCAATTGCTTGTGATTCTTAAAAAGTGATTAAATTTAAAAATCGTTCAAAAATCATTTCACTTTAAAATAAAAGTAGGTTGTGTTTGAAATAGAAAGGCAAAATTTACAAATATATCCCAATGTTTCACGATTTTAACAAATATAACATAATCTTTCAGTAATTGCTCATTAAATCAATATATCAAAATTTTAACAATTATAACATCCGTCTATTTTTATGTTAAATGTCTGCCTACATGGCTGACGGAAATCCACGTGACAATGCTTCCTCAGAACATTATTAATGCAAAATATACAAATATATCACAACGTTTCACATTTTAACAAATATAGCACAACTTTTCCAATAATTACTGATTAAATCATAACCGATTAATTTTTTTTATCAATTACACAAATTTAGTACGAATTTCATCTTCTTATCGTATCGATTTTTTTAAAAAAAAAAAACTAAAATTTTTGGTAGAGTAGCGGTATAAAAATTCATTTTTTTAGTATTTTGGTATATACCAATATTTTTTGGTATTTCGGTATATATTGATATACCAAAATTTTATTAGTATTTTAGTAGTTCGATATTTCTTATACCAAATTTCTAGCGGTATAGCGATAAATTTCGGTATACCAAAATTTTAGTATACTAAAATAAACTATAAGTAACAGATATCGATACCGAAATAAAATTTGGCATATCAAAATTTTCATACAGTACCGAATCTCCCTTAGAAATACGAACAAAATATGTTTGGAAACTTAGCGTATGTTTACACTAAATTTGTGTAATTGATAAAAAATTAATAGGTTGTGATTTAATGAGCAATTATTGAAAAAATTGTGCTATATTTATTAAAATATGAAACGTTCTGATATATTTGTATATTTCGGATTAGTGATTATATGAGTAAGTAATGCCACGTGGAAGCCACATAGGTTGACATTTAACAAAAAATAGTCGGATATTATAATTATTAAAATTTTGATAGGTTATGATTTAATCAATAATTATTAAAAAATTGTGCTATATTTGTTAAAATCGTGAAATGTTATGATATATTTGTAAATTTTACAAAATAGAAATGATTTTGATAAAAAAAAGGTTAATTACAAAAAAAATCACCAACTTTGAGTGAATTTTCAATTACAACATAAACTTTAAAAGGTAAACAAAAAATTCACCAACATTTAATATTTTTCAAATACAACATGGGCCGTATTTTTTTACATCTAATTGTGTCGCCGGCGCCGCCACAATCATTAGATCCGCCTGAATGAGCTTGTGTTATATTCATCACCAAGTTTGTCATATATTATTATAATTGTAGTGAACCGATGATTGAAATTATGGTTGTCACAATTTTAACTCTCAAATCACGGCGGTGGCGATGACAGATTATAAAATATATGATAGATGTAGAATGATCTCGTCAAGACGAATCTAATGATAGTTGTGGTGACGTAATCAGATGCAAAAAAATATGATTCATGTTGTAATTGAAAAAAATTAAAAGTTAATGAATTTCCTTGTTACCTTTCAAAGTTCATGTTGTAATTGAAAACTCAACCAAAGTTGATGAATTTTTTCGTAATTAGCCCTAAAAAAAACTGAAGACAAAAAAGTAAAAATAAAGCTGAGGATCAATTTAAAAGAGAAACTTGCTTTGAATTTTGATTGTAAAGTAATTTTTTTAAGCAAAAAAACACATAATTTATATATATAAAAGGAGAATGCATTCTCTCCCGTGGTGACACCTAAGTATATTGTATGCCTTCAAAATTTGCCAAGTGTCCCACAAAAGTTAGTCCAAAAGCCACACTTAAATATTTGATGCCTTTACTACCAAGTGCCCCAACAAAGGTCACAAATTTATATATATAAAAGGAGAATGCATTCTCTCCCGTGGTGACACCTAAGCATATTGTATGCCTTCAAAAATTGCCAAGTGTCCCACAAAAGTTAGTCCAAAAGCCACACTTAAATATTTGATGCCTTTACTACCAAGTGCCCCCAACAAAGGTCACAAATTAAAAAAAAATGTAATACAAAAGCCATTAAGAAGATGAACATCTAAAACAGCTAGAAATATATATGTATACATAAACATGATATATTACAAAAAAAAACAAATTGAAAGGGAATAAAAATAGGACAAGAAAAGAAAAGAAAGAAAAAAGAGGTAGACAAGTTGAGAAGGTTGGTGAGCAGCGCATTAAAATTTAATTACAGTATTTTGTTATTTTTTTATTAAAAAAAAATTAATTACCACAAAAACCTCTTTAGTGTGACCGAACCACAAAAAGCTACGATAATAGCAAGAAAACCCTAATTACCAAATTACCACAATCTCTATTCTAGACTGCATCATAAACGGGCACCCGTCTATCACGTTCGAGGGTTTCGCGTTGCAATTATCTAGAGCTTGTAAATTGTTATTGTTATTGTGATTATTGAGAATTGTTGTTTCGAGCTGCGCCACATCTAATCTACATAAGATGGATGCTCAGAGGGCTTTGCTTGATGAACTCATGGGCTCAGGTCAGCAGCAGTTTCATTGCTTTAAACCCTAACTTCTGATATCGATTCTTGGAATCTTTGTGGTCGTTGCGTTTGAGTTTTGCGGCTTCATTTTGTCGTTAATTGCTCCTCAATCAATTTCCAATGCCTCAAGAGCTGGGAAAGATTTGAGTTTGGATTTTCTGATCCCAAGAGTTAAGAATAAAAAATTATTCACACTAAATATGATGATACCTAGTTTGTGAAATTTCGATTAGGATCTCCAAACTTATATACGTTATGGTTTCTGCAGCACGTAATTTGACTGAAGAAGAGAGAAGAGGGCACCGGGAAATAAAATGGGATGATAAGGAAGTTTGTGGATGCTATATGGTCCGATTCTGCCCCCATGATTTGTTTGTCAACACTCGGAGTGATTTAGGTAATGTCTTGATTTTGTTTCTGTCTTGAAGCTTCTTAATATGATATTGCCGCGTGAATATGGTATTTTTCTTCAATTAGTAGGTGAATGAGAGAGATGAAAGAAATCAAATTTCTTTCATCAGAACACTGTATAGTTGGAGAATTAATAATGTGAAATACTTCTCAAACCTTTATCCATTTGTACCTGATATTGCTTACAAATGTTCCGTGTTCTTACCTCAGGGGTGTGTCCGAAAGTTCATGACTCGAAGTTGAAGGAAAGGTATCAAGTGTTCACTGAGCTGGAAAATTTTGTCACTGATCTTTATTTCTTGGCTGTGTTTATACTAGTTTGGGCTTGTCAGTTAGAGAGTCATTTCTTAGCTGCTTGATTTATTTTGTTTCCCTCGTAATATGGGGAGTTGGTCCCCAGTAAGAGTACCATGGGTACACTATTGTTCTGTCGCTTCTAGCCTTTTTGATTCAATTCCATGCATTTGTGCCTTTTGGATTTGTGTTCCTTTTATAGATGCCTGACATGAAGGGGCTTGCTATACTTTTTTTCCTATAAGGAAATCTTGCTCGTGGTTGATACTTGATAGACAAGGACTTTGTTCATGGCTTAAGATATAAGTAGTTCAGCTAAATAATCTATGATAAATTGGCATTCACCTCAGTCCTCATTTATGTGTTTTTATTACTAAGATTTCTTTAAAATGTACTTAAGGTTTTTTTTTTTTTTTTGGGAGTAAGTAGATCAGTCCTTTTTTTTTTCCTAAGTAATTGGTTAAAAATCTGAGAATAGCATATGTCTCAAGTTTTTTGAACCTTGACTTTATGTTCAGTCTGTAACCTTTAGCGGTGTTCACTATTGTGCTGTTTGTAATAACAGGAGCCCAGAATTCTGACATTTGTTGTTCTGGTTGTCATTAATTATTTGTTTATAGCCATTAAGATAAGAACTTCAAGAAGGAACTTG
Organism: Ajuga reptans; assembly: GCA_032274785.1. Classification (NCBI taxonomy): domain Eukaryota; kingdom Viridiplantae; phylum Streptophyta; class Magnoliopsida; order Lamiales; family Lamiaceae; genus Ajuga; species Ajuga reptans. The sequence continues at coordinate 6,570 of JAUEKW010145203.1, forward strand.
TCTTCATCTTAAGGAATTGGGTTTGTCATGCCAATGACTGGAAATTAACATTTCTTCCGTTACTCGAGTGATGATGTATATTAGTTAAAAACTTGTCTTATATTAAATTTTCTGATAATTCTTTGTCCTCCAGAAGCATGAATGGTTGATATAAAGGAATTTATTTTGGCTAGGTTGAAGACAACTTCGGAACTACTGGCATTAATTTGTGATACCTAACAGTTTACAGTTCTATTGAGAACATACAAGTCCATACAGATTAGGGACTTCTTGGAACACGAACTACATGGTGGGTGTACATTGAATAAAAACTTTATTTAAGAGCTTGGTTAATGGACACCGGTCCTGTTTCAATTGAGAATCAATCGAATGATCCTCCTCAGTTGGTAGATCGAGTTAAATTTTATCATGGAAACTAGTAGGTTTGGAAGGAAAAAGCATGCATGACATTTTCTCAAACTTGCGGAACACATAAGAACATATTTGGAAAGAGATTTTGATGCCTGCAAAACCAATTCGTCATGTTGGGGACTTTTTCTTCTTTTGGCGCCTTTAAGTGTGCTTTGTTGAGTTGCATTATGTGGTTGTTTCTAGCATTAGCCAAATTGATAAGCTGCAAAGTTGTTTTGGTTGTGGCTTCAGCTACTACTACCATCAGAAACTGATGCTTTTAATTCAGCGAAAATAAAGAGGGTAAGCTATTATGTACTTATTTCCTGCACAACGCCTATTATGTGCTGGGATCCTTTCTTTTATATCCTTGATGGATGGTTTAGTGAAGTTTATAAATATGTTATTGTTATTATTATTATTGTTATTAATATTATTTTTATTATTAATTCTTTTTGGCATATTATCCATGGACAATAATGCCTTTGTTTTTGGGATCACACCATCCGGATTTTGGACTTTCCAGTATGATAAATTTGAGAAGCTTAAAAAATTGCCTTAGTCTTGATCTGTAATGAATTTTATGTAAATGGATTAGCTGCATACTAAGATTACTTTAGAATTTAGATGACATTCTGTTGTTTGTCTTTGTAGTTTCGAGAATTCCCCCAGACATGATTCATATGTTCCCAAGTTTGAAGCTGAACTCGCTCACTTCTGTGAAAGGCTGGCAAGTTTTCATCTTCAGCAATTATAAAGTTCAAGGTATAAGTAGATATGATTGGTAATCTTAGTGTCAAGAGCATTTTCTATATTCTGTTCCAGGTTTCAGACTTAGATCGGAGAGTTCGGCGTGGCCGTGAACGCCTTGCACAAGATGTTGAAGTCCCTCCTCCCCCTCCAATTTCAGCTGAAAAAGCTGAGCAGTTGTCTGTGCTGGAAGAGAAGATAAAGAACCTGCTGGAACAAGTTGAGTCTCTTGGTGAAGATGGGAAGGTTGATGAAGCTGAGGCGCTTATGAGAAAGGTTTTCTTCCGTGCTCACTATGTGTTTTTAAATTTTAGAAGAGTGATTTTCTAATAATACACCTGAATGACTAATCACTTTTTTTTTCCAGGTGGAAATGCTGAATATCGAGAAGACAACCCTAACTCAGCAACCACAGCAGGATAAACTGTTGATGGTTGCGCAGGAGAAAAAAATGGCACTATGTGAAATATGTGGTTCCTTTCTAGTAGCAAATGATGCTGCTGAGAGAACTCAATCACATGTTACCGGCAAGCAGCATGTGGGTTATGGCATGGTCCGGGACTTCCTGACCGAGTATAAGGTAATAATGCGTGATACTTGTGTGTGTGTGTGTAAGAGAGAGCGAGAGAGAGTTTTGATGCCTGCCCCCTTGCATTTATGCACTCCAAAAATATGGTGATTTCCTTGTGACATTTTTGAATCACCAGGAAGCTAAGGAGAAGGCAAGAGAAGAAGAAAGATTGGCAAGGGAGAAAGAAGCTGAAGAGCGGAGGAAGTTGCGGGAAAAGGAAAATGAGAGTGTGCGTAGAAGAAGTGGCTCATCTGACAGAGACAGGAACCGTGATCGGGACTATGACAAGGAGAAGGACCGATACCGAGAAAGGGATCGCGACAATGAGAGATCTCGTGAAAGGAATGGTAGGGGAAGCAGGGAAGGGGGAAGAGGGTCAGATAGGAAGAACAGCAGTTCTAGTAATGGAAGAGAAGGCAGTAGGGATCGATACCGACAACCTGACAGAAGCAGATCACGTTCTCCCATCAGGCCCCGTAACAGAAGGTCGTCCAGGAGTCCCGGGCGTCCATATTAGAGGATTGTGTAGAAATAAATTCTGAAATTCTGAAGAGGTAGACACTTTTATAAACCACCAAGTTTATTGTATGTTATTTTGGGAGTCTGAAGCTTGTTGCCATTATGAGTGAAATTGTTTTCTGTTCTCACAGCTCTTTTGAGACTATACCATAGAGGAGAAACGGTTGAGGTAGGCATTTCATTGCCATAATGCTATCTATTCAAGTTTGGGTATGACTGTCTTGTGCTTTTTCTACAAGAGGCTTTGCCCCCAAGTTAGAGTTTCTCATCCTTTTCCCCAACAATTTGGGTTTTCCTGTCTTCGGTTTGGTTTGTTCAGATTTCTGGTAACTCAGGGCTTGCAAAATGGTTTCTTGCTTGTCATTGTTGCTTATTTGGCGAGTGAGTACACACACAAACAAGATCTCCTGTAGATCTTGCTGTTGCACTCACATGATGCTTTGAACATCTGGGGTAAATCTCTGACCTGATTTATTTTTATGCCTTGTGGGCACATAAATTTAATTAATTGATCTATGCAGGTGTCTTGATTACACATAATGGAAGTTAAGCTAGCCTGTGTTAGGAACAATGCTTTAGTTTGATTGGGTATTCTATGAATATTGATTTAAGATAATGCTCCTCGACCCACCATCAGTAATATTCGTGTGCTCACTGCTGATGTGGTGCTGAGTCAATTCAATATCTTGATGATGATGAAATTACCTGCATTTGCCACATCAGCGGGGTGGGTACAGGGGCCTGTGCTCATGGTGGGTAGAGTAGTTCTGTACCAATTAGATATCAAATGGTGTGCTTGTGTTACGGGTACAGATAAATGTGTGGTTCTTCTTCGTGGTTTATGGATATGTTGCGTTTCTTGAAGCTACTACATTCAGGTCAGCAGCATGGAGCATGCACCTGGTTTTGTGAATATTAGAAATCGAAATTTCATTCTGCGCGAAAGCCTTTATTTCAAGATCAAAGGATGTTGAGGTCTGGCATTGAATTTCCTAAGTAGCTTCTTTCTGAAAGGTATATTTTTGAAAGGATAAAAAAACTTCAACTTGGTTATTGCGAAGTATGTTATGTGGTGAAGATATGTTACAAATCCCATGTTAGCTATAACTGTTAGTCCCTGAGTTTCTGATGTATATGGAAGGCAAAGCCAAGGACAAGCTATTTATTTTACATGGACAATTCAATTGCTCTAATGATATGATATACCGGGCTCGCGAGTCTTGTCGGGTTGTGTTTGGAAATGTACGGATTTAGACAAAATGGGTATGACTCGATTCCCTCTTATTTCAGTTGTATCTATGGCAATCTCGAACCTCTCCTCAGGTTACGGTTCCTGTTTTTCATCCTGGCTTAGTCCAGTATACTTCAGACTGTAACCTTGTTCATCCTTTTAAGTAGTTGCAGAATTTCTTGTGGTGATGGATTTTAAATCATGACAATTCAAACAATATTAAATGGAATTGAAATCATCTTTGAATTCTTCTGTCCAAATACAACCTGGGGTTTCTTTTGGGATTCTTCCATACTGCAAAACCTTCTCTCATCTTTCTCATTTTTTGTTTTTCTAAATGCCTTCTGCGAGTATGCCTGTTTCCATATTTAATACTCCCTCCGTCCCATAAAAAGAGTCATGTTTGATGGATGTACAACTTTTTATCTTTGGTCAACTTAGTCA
>JAUEKW010145234.1:0-10472 GCA_032274785.1 Ajuga reptans
TCTTTATGATTTGAATAGTAAAATAATAATAATAATAATAATAATAATAATAATAATAATTCAAATTTTATTTCCTAAAATATTAAATAAATTATAAGTTTTTCTTTTAAATTACTAATATAATAATATAAGTAAATTAATTTTAACATAACATTCATACTTTCCCTATTTGATTTTTTTAAATACTAAAAGAATACTTTATATTATGATTTCTTAAATATTTTTAATTATAACAAAAATGTTAATCAACAACAGAATGTCTTTTAATCAACAACAAAAATACAAAACCCAATTATGTAATTAAAAATTTATTTTTCTCGTTAAAATCTATTAAAAACATTAAAAGAATTAATAATTATAATTATTAATAATAATAAAGAAAAAAAAAGTTTTCTTTTTACTCTACAAGCAAGACTTACGGGAAAAGTGGAAAGTGGAAACACACTTTTGCTATGTTTTAACTCTTGGTTTATATTCCCCCAAATTATTGAGAAGCAGAGAAACCCTTTTAAAAATTCAATCTCTACCAAAAAAAATTTCCTACATTCACCAAATTCCTCCGATCCCAATCTATTCCAATTTAAAAGGTGCTGAGGAAATAAAGTAAACTAGTTTTGCAGCATCGTTCAATTTCGAGAGGATTTCCAGCAACTACTTTGCCTCGTTAGAGTCACCGGCGGAAGATGTGGTGTCCACGTTCAAGTCATTTTAAGTCAGGTACTGCTCCTTTTTTCTTGTCTAATTTAATCCTATTGTAATAAGTTTTAAGGAAAACAACAAGTTTATCTTCCATATGCTGATATGCATTCGTGAAATCTTGTAGGGCTCAGCAATGATTCTAGGGTTTAAAATTGAACTTAAATTTTAGGTTATAATAGAAACAACAATATTGTATTTGAATAACGATATGGAATATGCTAGTTTCAGCCCCCCAAATTATCACTGTTAAAGATTATGCAGTAAATGTAACGAGTGATAAACTTAGCATAATTTTTCTGGCTTCGGCTAAGATATTCGGTTATGTTAATGCCTTTAAAGTTGCTTTTGTTCCAGATAACCTCATAGGAGATGATCCTCTTTCTACAATCGATAGAGGTCTTTTAGTGGACTAATTAATTAATCAGGCTCTAGACTACATAACCTGTAACTAGGGTGAATATAGGTGAAGGATACTTTGGGCCATGGTCGAGGGTATATATGGTTTTTGGGCTTGGTTTCTGTTTTGGGCATATTTACTAGACCTAGTCGGTTAGGGATTGGTTATTATATATAGATTCCTTATGTGACCTGGAGTCATTTTGTATCATTGTAATCGCTCTGAATACCAATATACGAATCTGCTCTTCGAACTAAGTGTAAAGAACTACATTGATATGTATGATGCCTCACGTATGTAACCTTTCATCCTCAAAATTTGCTTACATGTAATGTATTTGAATTAGAAAACAAAGTTTTCTTTACATTCAATGAGTCTCCTTCCTCGCTTTTAGATTGTTTTAATCTTCTCGCTCGTGTTAATATCTATTGAAAGCTCTCCTCTTTAAATTTGTTTTGATAGAGACTATTTTTTTATTCTTTAAGTGTGAGAAGAAGAATAGAGTGCTTAATGTCTAGCTGTATTTATAATCTAAAGAATTCATATCATTGTTAGGTGTTAACTATTGGAGTTAAATGTCTTTCAATTAAGAAAAGAAGAAGTCCACAAGTTTCCCCCTCCCCCAAGTAACAAAATTCATATGTAACTTCAAATATTGCTTTTCTTTTCTTGCCTAATATTTTAGAATTTTTTTGCATCATGATTATTCCAAAGATCACGAATTTACCAATTAGGCTACCTTTCCTGCAAAGATATGGGCATACAGCACCGTCCTTACCACAAGACTTGTGGTTGTGCTCTCCATAAATTCAGCAGTTGTTGCCCCCACCGGTCTCAGTATAACGTCAGCGGTGCTGGTGGTAAGATGAACATTGTATCTATATGCATAGGGTGTGCTTCCTTAATATGTATTATGGAGAAGCGGAAAGTAGCAGTAATAGGTACATGTGCTAGGTCGAGCTTTTCTAAAGAGCCGGAACATGGAAGCTTTCATAATCTGTGAATTTGTAACTGCTATCTTTATCTCAACTTCAATTTTTTCATTTCATTCATCTTTTTTGAATGATGAGTCTAATTTTTTTGGCATGTGCGCGTTGCTCCTTATTTTTGTTTACTATTATTATTTTTTACTTACCTAAGTATCTTTTTGTTGTTGATTTTCAGGAATTTGGACTCAGAATTTGACACAATTATAAAAGTAACCAGAAGGAACGTATCTGAATTTTATGTTCACATGAAAAATATGAGATGAAGGGGTTGATTCATCATTTTTTTATTGGAAAATTAATTTTCTTTATTTAGAGGTAGAAGCACATATAGTTGGTAAGTAGATCATATTATTGGATTATATTATTATTGTGAATAGATTCTTGTTTTATCTTTTGACTGTATCATGTTTGCAGCATCAACTTCATTAATTTAAAGGGTAAAAGTACACTTTATCCCCCTTAAACTGATTCATTTGATTCCTAACCCATTTGGACTATAATAACAAATACTTGATAATAGGAATATCCACTAGCAACTCGTAAAAGGTCCCAAATATATGGAGATAGATATCAGTTTGCTTCTCTAATCTTTATTTGATTATGTTATCTTGAAAGTTTCATGTTTGTCAGTGATTAGAACACTAAAGCATATTGTTGAAGAAAGCTGAGATTGAAAATCCGGTTAAGCTTCTTCAAAATTAAAATCCAACTCCTCAAGCAATTGTTTGTTTAGAAAATGTTTATTCCTCTTCTTGGGGATAAATAATTCATTTTGTTTAAATATGGTGTTGTTGCAGGTACGTGGAGCTTGGAAGCTGATTTATAGCACCATTACTATCCTGGGGTCAGGAAGAACTAAATAGGATTGCGAGAATTTATTACCTTGGGATGCGTATCACTTTGAACTTTTATTATTCAGAATTATTTTACATATATAGATGATGATAATGCGCTACACTGATGAATTATACATGGTGTCATAGCTACAAGAGAACTTAATATTTTTTGTTCGTAGATTTTGCAGATGAGATAGAATGGAAGATGAGACGCAAATCGAATGATTACGGTGATAGCTTTCGGGAGTTGCACATTCGCTTTTGCAGTTAATGATGTCATTGGTGTGTGGCTGGACTTCTTGTTATGTTACAAATATCATTGCAATGTAGAACCTTCTAATGGCAATTGTTTACTAGTACTGTTATTTTTTGTGTGGACAATGTCCATCGTAGATGTAGTACATTGTGGAGAAATATTTATTTAGCTTATTTTTTCCAAATATGGTGATTTTTTTTTAATTTTGCTTAATTAAACTATAAATTGGCTCTGAAGCATCAAAATATTAGAAAACTGTTGTAGAAGTAAAGACAAAACAGACGGATTGTTACAAGCAATAATTTTTAAATTATAACAAAAGTTATTGCAAATGAGGAAAGGCAAAACTTTTTTAAAGTAAAGATAACGAATAAAAATTGATGTCCTATAGAGCAAACACAACAATTATTATTTGTCATCTTTCACAAAAATTGATTGTTGTTAAATCCATCGTTGTCTTTGGCCTCGCTGATAGACAACAGTTTTTAACCGTTGTCAGTCCTAGCCATTACATCAATCATGCAACAGTTCAGAACCGTTGTTTATATGTGAAAAACAACACTTTTTATTTGTTGCAGGACCGTTGTCTCTTGTGGAAACACAACGGTCTAAAACTATTGTCTTAAGGATGAAAGACAATGGTTCGTACCGTTGTCTATTACTGTTGTCTGATCTATGAAAGACAACGATTTTCTAACAATGCAGGACCGTTATCTTTGTTAGGAAATACAACGGTTTAAAACCGTTGTCTATGAGCGGGGTAAAAGACAACGGCAGCGCCTTCCTGGTATCAATGTATTGGTAGTTCATGCCAATTCCATTCAACTCTCATGTGTCCATATACGATCTTCAATTAGGATGTCTTTTTGCTGATCTTCATCCATTTAATCTTCGCATACTACTTCGTCCTTTAGAGGATAATTAGTTTGGACTGGTCCCAGCTGGATGTGGCATGGGCCATTTTGATTTAGTTTATGGATCGGAGATCCGGATTGCCCAGCCTACTTCATCTCTTCTAAATAAATACCCTCTACTATCCTATTCACTACACACTTTTTAGTTTGCCTCTGTTGTCACTTCGTATTATCTCACCTCTACCTCTCCTAATCCCCGTGATAAAAGTTCTCTCTCTCGATCAGGATTTCTCCCTCTCTCCTCTGCTAGATTGGCAGGGAAGCCATTGAAGAGTGTCGTTAACTTTGGCTCTCCTCTATTAATTGTCTCTCATACTATTGTAACGTTTAATTCTGGGGGGTGGAATCTCCGTCCATAATTGATGTCTATATTGACTAACCCAACCACCTCTTTGTGCTCTTATTTATAGCTCTGTGTGTGCTTTTCTCTATAAAAATTAAGAGAATATATTGACTGGTCTTTGGTGTATCTTGAAGGCGCGAAGAGCAGCCCCCTCAACTTCTTATCTTTTGATGTCTAGTTTGGTTTTGCAGTGAGTCTCTACAAAGTAGCCCATCTACAGTCTTATTTGTAATTTCTTGTCAATTTTACTATGTAGTTATATGATTTATTGTACTTGCCTTGTAGATCTTTATATATATATAGGGTTAGAATGGTGAGCAAAGGCCACCTCTCTCTCACACCTGACACATTGTGCACTAGATCTACTATTTATTTTTGTGGTCGTGTTCGGGTTGCAAGACGAAAAAGGAAGAGGACGGACGGACGGTTTGGTGCTTGCTAATCGGGCGGAGCTAGCTGATTGGGAGGAATCCGTAGAGTCTGTTTAGAGTTTCTTTAACCCACCACCAAGGAGAAAGGTACTCCATATTTGTTCATGTTTAATTGTTGCCTATGTGAGGTAGATTTGTTTGTTTACTGTGTGTTTGTTTCCTTGGCTTTTTGCATGTTCTCCTATGCTCCTTAAAATGTCTTATAGATTTTTCTGAAACTGTTGAAATGCATGTTAGGATTGGCCACTTGTTGACTCCAATCTCGTGGGTTATGTTTTTGCTTGGGATGAAATACATAATTTTGCTTGGTTGAGTTTTTGTGGTCCAATACTTATTAGCACGGAGCAAATCTACGTTATCCTATTTTTTTGGGTTTTGTTTTGGGGTCTATAGTACTAACAAATGATACTAAACTAGCTTCTATTGTTAATCAAAAGGTCTCCTGCTTTATTTATGGAATTTTTTAATAGGGTACAAGCATGCTAAACTTTTGTTATGTTTGTTGCTAGGTACAAGCATGCTAGACTTCTATTTTGAAATTTAATTTATTTTTCACGTTTTATCTTTTTTATATATTTTTGGAGAGTGGGTTTAGGAATTGCTACATGTTGTCACATTTTACGCAAGCATTTGATTCATTTCTTTATATTTTCTTTTCTCATTGTGTTAATGACAAGTTCATGCTTCTGTGCTTTTGGTATGATGTATATGTTATCATCTTGGTGATATCTTGTATGCTTGTTGTGTGCTTCAACAAATTCTTGCATAATGTGAAAACATATAAAAATCTATAAAAACTTTCTTTATTTTCTGTACATTATCTTCTTATCTTGTTCTCTACTCTTTCATCTTTTTAACAGGAGATGCAGAATGTGAATAAGTATTACGAGAATCTCAAGTCCTATAATTCTAAACTTAAAGCAACATTACAAGAGGTATTCCAATATTTATTCCTTAAAATTGATTTTATTATTATCGTGATTTATCTGTTACCTTTATTAATTATTGATATCTTACCCAAAATGTAGGCACAAAGGATGGTAGAGTCCGAAAGAAAATAACCAGAATCCACCACATTGACACGGTATCATATCAACCGCAGTTGATCGCGCAAGAGTTTGAGTACTCAGTCGACCCAATCACGGGCCACTCAAATGATGGGATTATATCGGCCAACCGTGTGGGGCCACTTGGGTTCGATCTCAGCGTTCCAGCTGAGGAGGAATTCCAGTCAGGCCCGGCCCGGGGGCGGTCAAGGCAGTACCCCGCACCGGGCCCTTGGCCGGCAAGGGCCCCAATTTATTTTTTTCTCTCTTTTTTTGTTTTAAGTTACTGGTCATATTCTACATATAATTGGACTACTAATTCCTTTCCAATTGGTGGTCTTGTAAAGACGGTCAAGGCATGTTAGTTTTATTTAGGAGGTCATGTGTTCGACTCTCGTCAAACTCACCTCCTTTTCTAGAATCAAGTTTTGTATCTTCTTTCTAAATTCTTGTAGAAGAACATGAACGATTTTGATGTGGACACTATTTCTTTATTGACTTAATTTCATCATCTCACTTAAAAGTGCTTATTTTATTATAATATAGTTTATAATCTATAATTACATATATATAGTTTATAATATATATATATATATATACACATATATATATATATTTGACCAATTTAAATTATTTTTTAATGACGACATAAGGGCAAAAAAAAAATCGCACCGGGCCCTTCAAAATATTGGACCGGCTTTGATTCCAGGCGTTGGATGTCAGCAACGCGGTTGCTGATGAACGGGCCACATTTGTTGAAGCCGGGAGAAAGAGGAGAGGGATATTGAAGATCAGGATGAAGTCCGGGAGGAATGGAGTTTAACTTTTTATTTTGCAGTGTTCTCTAGTTCAGAGTAACAACGCGTTGTAGGCTGTAGGATAAGGTAATTAATTATGTTGTTCATTTTTTAATTAAAGTAGGTTTAGTATTATTTAAATAACAAAAAAAAAGGTTAGTATAGTAACTGTAAATGAGCTGGGGGCTTTTGGAGAGAAAATTTTGGCCTAAGAATCTGCATTGGATGTTATTTGTCATTGGATATCCTTAGTTTGGTTTAGATAAGGATATATCATGCACTGTTAGTTGTATGTTGGATATACTTTGTTTGGCTTAGATATGGTATGTTAATGGCTTAGATATCCTCTCAAACTCAAATCAGACCAAATTTGCTCTTTCTTAATGATAAGTGAGCCGAGGAAGCTTAAAATCAAAGTATGCAATTATGCCCCTATTTGTCCAAAAATAAAAAAAATAGATTGCTCATGGGTAAAAAAATGCTTGTATATTTGGCCTTATGGACTTTATCCTTTGATCTTTTTCTAATAAAACTTGCTATAACACTATTTTTATGAACTTACTCACAAAGCTAAAATTTACCTCATGTCTAGATTTCTAGAGTCAACGCCCCTCTTGAGAATGTGACTTGGTCCCGTGAAAATGAGGCCAATTTCATATTTCTCTACCACCAGGAGTACCTCAATGGCCAACTGCTAACCTTGACTTTCTCCAACCCAACCCTTGGCCAAATTTACTTGAAGTCGAATGCCATGTGCAAAGATCATGTGGTGTATAATGTTGCTCACTGTAAGATCAAGTGGAAGAACTCAAAATAGGATTGGAAGGTCTTGTACGAGCTAAGGTACAAAAGGAGTTCGGGATTGGCTTGGGACGATGTTCGGGATACTATCTTCGGACCAGATGATGTTATGGAGTAAATCTACTCGGTAACTAAAACCTACCTTATCATATTAAAAATAACCCATTTTCCACAATCTAAAATTAATTAATTCCAACCCAACCTAATTGTATTAGGAGCACCATGATAATCGGGCCATCATTCATCGTGGGCTCCCATACTTTCATCACTGCACCGATCTCTTTGGTAAAAACACCGCTAGTGGTAGTGGAGCTCGCTCTCCAGGTGCTAATGGCTCCGAGGATGGAAGTGATACTAATACTGAAACTTCTGAGGTAAATACTAAGGGTGAGGTCAACCTGGAGATGGCAAATCAGGCCGGGATTGGAGATGCATGTATACTGGTCTGTCGTCACTCCACTAGAATAGCTGAACGCGAGGTTACACTCATTAGCTGCTTGGATAAATTTAGCGGTTATCTGGTTGAAAGACGCGGGCATGCTACTGTAATGAATGCAGAGTTTCTCCTTTGTTATGACATGTTTCGTGATGTGGAAATAATTCTGGAGATTCGAATGCGCCGAGCGGGAGAGATTTTGCATTCTCAGGCAGCTCGTCGTATGTTCTTAGCATTCACCTCGGAGGAGAAGTATGGCTGGGTGGCGAATTTGATCTAATGGGCGTTTGATACTAATTACGACTTAGGTTATGGATATGACTGGTCCGTGGAGATTTTAATGAACAATTCGGGCATGTATTAAGTAAGTAGGTGGTGGTCTTCCGCATGATAATTTACTATTTCCTAAGTTGCTTTTCTGATTATTTTCTATTTGTGCATATATTGACTGCATGTGTTTGTTGGCTTGAAGCCAACTATTTATTATCTATGATGTGGCCTACGGCTGCCCAACTTTTCTCTTATATGACTATATGTGCATCTTTTCTTAAATTATGATTGTACTTCTTTTTTTTATTTGGGTTATCTTCTAACACTTCATCCATTTCAACACAAATTAAATGCCAACAAAGGAAAAATATATCATAATGGTGAGCCGAGGAACGAAGAATACAATGATTTTGGGGAAGAAGAAATCATCGAACGGTTCATGGGTGAGGTTATACTGCCTTTGAACTTTATTCGTAGTCCCATTCCGAGGCACACGTCTAGGCTTCTAGGTAGCGATTGGGTAGGAGAGATCATAATGTGTATGGATGAACGCTTTGACAATAACTTTTACTTGACCTAACCCACATTTTATGCCCTTGTTTCACTTCTTGAATCCCGTGGCTTAATTGGAGACTATCAACAAATGCGCATTTCATGTCTCGAATCTGTGGCTATTTTCATGAGTATTGTTAGCATGCACCTCCGCCACCGGGACTGTATGGAACGCTTCCAGCACTCGGGCGACACGGTCACTCGACATGGCAGAAGGATAATGGATGTTGTTAAAATATGTTTTTATCACATATCTTTATTTTGGCATTTAATCGAAAAAAATGTACATTGTGGAGTTTGGTACAATATTGGCAGGTTTGAAGATGGATAAAGTTTTGACATGATTGGAAAGGCTTTGATGAAGGAAGGAAATTATGATTAACTGTGGTGTATTCAAGAAGCTGAAATTATGTACTATTTATTTGGGAAATCATTTTGTGATGGCGACACCTTGATACTTAGATATTAAAATAGTTTTGAGAAGTAGAGGTGCAAGTAATTTCTGTACATGTAAGTTATTTCTCTGTAAGAACTTCAAATGTACATTTAGGCAAGTTCAGAAGATTTTTTGTCAATACAAGTTCGGGAGGACTTGTAGTACGGACGGAGGGATTCCGTCAACTAAGTCTATCTGGGGGACCAGGTGGTCAGGCAAGTAGTAAGGGGGAGTGTGTATAGGATTGGCATCTTAGGAGGGAGTCCATAAGTTTGTAAGTGCATACTGTACAAGTGTACAACACTTTCTCTAATGAAAGAGGTCTGAGAGGAAGAGGGATTCTTCCTCGAATTTTTTAATCTGAGTTTCTGTAATTATTACTTTTATAGTTTTGTTCATGTTCTTACATGTTAAGAACATTGCACACATGTTTTGTTTCTATTTCTTCTTTTTAGTTCTTACTTTCTAAGAACATTGCACACGTGCACAAATTCTAATATTACAGATGTGATGTCCTCCCTATTATCAGAATTCATCTCATGCCCTAATTACAACCATATGGTCCATATCCACATGTGCATCCTTAACAACAATACATTTTCCCATACTTCGAGGTAAGAAGCTATATAAAACTACTCTATAACATGTGTTCTGCAAAAATTCTTATACATATAATTTAATATGTTATTTTGAAACAAATAGGGACGTGTCGGCACAATAGACGGTACTTTAATATTGGCTTGGGTGCCTATCCGACAATAAAATGTGTATAGGTCAAGGAAATCACATGTTTCCCAGAATGTTTTAGCATTATGTGATTTTGACATGCAATTCAACTATGTTTTATCCGGATGGAAGGGAAGTGCAAGCTATGCCTACGTTCTGACAAATGCTATCCGAAGTGATGGTCATTTCCCAGGGCCACCTGATGGTAATTCCATGCCCAAGTCTAATTTAATTTCCATAATTGAGGTGCTTATTCTCTACCATTTAAATGTCAATTACTATATTCTCCATTCCCATAGGTTGCTTTTATCTAGTGGATTGTAACGACCCACTCCAGATTTGACGGACTGTCCCCACAAACCAACACAAGTCTTTTCCAGCGCGCTTTGTCCTCACTCACGCGCACCTTGAGAAACTTCCCAGGGGGGTCACCCATCCTGAAATTTCCCCAAGCCAAGCACGCTTGACCTTAGAGTTTTTCTCAGAATAGGCACCAGAAAAGAAGATGCACCTTGTTGGTATGAGTAGCACTAATCAATTCTT
>JAUEKW010145244.1:0-10472 GCA_032274785.1 Ajuga reptans
TTCTATTTCGTTTCTATTTAGTGACCGATATTATCCGTTACTAATTTCCATCTCTAATATGAAAATTTCTTGTAGTGGCAGAAAAAATTATTAACTATGCTTCAATTATTAACTAATACATTTTAATTTTCTTTGCGAAACAGGTCATTGGGCTTCAATCAGACTCAAGTTGAGTAAACAAATAGGGTTAGTTATAAAACACTTCACCAACGTTGCCTCTATTTCCGTTTATAACATGAACTAATACAAACATTGTAATAAAAAATTAATTTTCTTATCAAAATTTAGAAATAAGATATTTACGTGTCGGTGGTAGAGACACACTAACATGTGACGATCGTGGTAGGGGAACATTTCCGTAAAGGATATTATTCTTTTCATTTTGATTCGTTTTCTAATCCTTCTATAAATTGTGACAACTTTCCAAAACACTAATTGGGCATAGGAAAGCTAGAATTGTGGGATGCTATTTTATAGTAGGATTGATATTAAAGAAATAAGTAGGCATATTAAATTTTGTGTCACAATATTTTTTCGTTATTAGAAAAAAAACGTGATTATAATAATAAGGATAGTGATAGATAACGACATAAAGGTAGTTGATGAGAAAAGCTAAGAAATGATAGCTCTCTTTTTTTTTTTTAATTAAGTGCATATTTCTTTTTATGTATATTTTTTTAAGTTAATGTCTTATTTCATTCCGTCTAAGTAAAAAGCTAAATGTTCTGAATAAGTTAAATAAACAATAAAATAAATCAAATAAGTATGAAATGGTGGTTTTTAGAAATTTGTACCTCCATAAAATTGACCAAAAATTAAAGTTGTATATTTTCAAATAAAACTTTCATTATGAGACGGAGAGGATGGGTATTAGAGTAATGTACACATCAACTCCTCAATTAATATATGGAGTTCAAATTAGTTTTATTTAAATATGTCCTTAGGTTTTTAACATAAGCCCATTAAACATTTTTAATTGTACTTTCTAAATCTAAACAACAAAAAAGATCGATTGTTATATTTTATGTATGGAAATATATATAGATCTAAAAATATGGATTTTTTTTAAAAAAAAGAAACGTGTGACTGATTAAATGGAACAAATATATTTAGAGTGAGTCGCACACAGAAATGCATTTCATGTGGCGGAGAGAAATTTTATTTTTTGAATAAGGTTAGGCCTTTGATATGAATAGTGGACCATTAATTTAGTTGTGAATCAGACCTGCCACACGAAATGAGATCCGTGTGACTGCCACACACCCAAGTTTTTTCCGTATATTAATTATAAGATTTTAAATAATAAGTTACAAATATGAAGAATTTGATGTCAATTATGTAACTTTTATTTCCCTTTGGTTGTGTTTGCTATGGGCTGGGGGTGGCTGGGGTACTGTTGGTTGGGGTGTTTAAATGGTTGGAAGTGGTTGGAGAAATAAAAAGGTGTGTTTGTTATATGAGTTGGAGGAGTGGTTGGAGGGTTGATTAATAATATTTAAATTAAATATGTGATTTGATGTGTGTAAGATGTTGTTGGTTGAAGAGAGAGAAAGAGAGTGATTGTGATGATTTGATGTGTGTAAGAAGTAAGATGATGTTGATTGAGGAGAGAGATATAGTGGTTGGGGGTTGGCCCAACCAATTTCGAAACCAAACACATATTTGGCTGGTCCAACAAAAAATGGTTGGCACAGCCCATATCAAACGCACCCTTTCTTTTTCCTGAGATTGTTTTCAGCAATCAATGATGATCAAATCAGGGGCCCATACCATTATGAATCTTGATGGTGGTTTTAGCAATTTTTTATTTTATTTTATTGTGACTTACATCAAGAAGAAAGAAAAAACTTGTGGCCATTGATGGATTCAAGAAACAAGTGGACCTTAATCCATTTTACCATTTTTACCCCAACTCATCAAGTTACTGTCTTAAATTCTTGAAAGATACAGTCCAAGTCTTCTATTTTGACAGCAACTGTAAAATTTTTGAGAAAACATGAAAAACAAAAAGTTGGGTATGTTGGGCGGGCGGTAGACTGGAGTTTAGTGCATATACGGAGCTAAAATGGGGTTAAGCAGGGTCTACGCAAAGTTAAGCAGGGAGGAGAAGGGAAACCATGTAAACAACCGAGCACATGCTAAAATCTATGCGAGGCATAATCGAAGTTAGACAGAGACTTTTAGAATATAAATTAAGATTAATGAGGGAATGATCATACAGAACAATAGAAACTGGACGGAAACTTTTAGAACAAAAATTAAAACCAATGATGACACAGGACAATGGCTTACATGCAACATCAATAATTTAAGATGTGAGTAGACCACGGCGACATACATGATATTTATATTCAGAAATTATTCTCCCCTCATAAAAAAGAAAAAAAAAATCAGAAATTATTCCTTCCACAAAAAGAAAATTCAGAAATTATCAAAGGAGAATATTAATAAGCACACAAGTTAGGAATATCATGCTTAGGATATTCACTTCGGATCCTCTGTCCCAACTACGGTGTCCCACATATAAAACTACGTCGTTTTAATCCAACCTTATATGTGGGATACGGTTGGGACACCATAGTTAGGACAGGAGATCTGAACGATAGGATATTAGGATCAATAATATTCATAAGCTAATCTAAAAATTGGTTGAAAAAGTCAAAATATATAGCATCATCATCATTAGCCTAAACTTAGATTAGCCTATGAAACAATTATTTTACTAATTTAAGACCATAATAAAAATTAAAATAATCGTCATTATCATCATAATTAAGCTACAAAGAGGAAAACGCCAAACCTGTCAAATTCGAACTCTGCAGGTCTTCTTGACTTGTGGCTCGAGAGACCAAGTAGTCATTGACTATTTTGTCCTCCGTTTTTGTCAAACTGCAGGCAGTGTAATTCCCTTCAGGGGTCAATCAAGGAAATTGATATTAGGTCATAAGAAGAAGCCAAAAGAGGAGTAAATTGTAGATGATATCATACAACAGACCAACAGTGATAGTTACTTATAAACAAATGATATTGATATCTCAAACAAAATGAAGCTTCTAATTGAACAAGTCAGAGTAATAAATTATACACCATTTGTTGAAACTTAGAAGAACAAAAGCAAGCAACAGTTCTAAAAGAAGCTAGGCGCTAGTCGGAGAAAAAAGTAGACGGCAGAGAACAGTCTAGCGCCTAACAGAGCCTAGCAGGGCCTAGATGAGGACCTTTAGAACAGAGAGCAACACACACACATCTAAAGAGAGGGCAAAAATTCGATCACTCAAATATTTGCTTCAAAAATGAAAATGGCTTCTTAAGGCTGAAAAACCCTGGGCACAAGACCTTGCGATATCGAGCAGCCTCTACGGGACATTCATCACTTGAATAGACTGCAGCATGTCAGAGACGGCGATTACCAAATCACCCGATTTTATCATTCCCCGAGCCTTGAGCAACGAGAAAGTCTTGTTAAGGTTGCTTTCCATGTCATCGGAGAAGCTCAGACGGAATGGTATCAGACCCCATTGCAGATTCAGGCGCCTACGTACAGAGGTAGTTGTGGTGAAAGCGAAAATGGGGCAGTCAGGACGGCAGCGTGAAAGAAGAGATGCCATGTGACCGTTCTTTGTGTAGACAAAAATAGCATCCACCCCTAAATTGTTGGCTGCAATATAAAAGAGATTCCAAATTAGCACCTCAAACTAGTAAAGGCTAAAGTCATAGGATGAAGCTACAATGAAGGAGCTTCAGATTTCTAACCCAAGCCATGTATGATGTATCATCCTCATAGAGGGTAGACCTTTACGAAGAAATCCAGTAAAATTTGTAAATTACAAATAACTCCTATGCTATTTGCTTCCAGTTTACAAAAAGAGCCTGGGGAGGGGTACTTGTAAAAAAACACGAACCAAGGTTCTTTTAGTACCTCAAGGGTGCAACAGGGCATCTTTTTTAGCTGATTATTAGCAATTTAAGTTGTCATTTTGAGGGCCACACATATTTATTATGTAGGAAACTAAATGATCCAATCAAATTACTCCCACAGTATAAGTAGATTAAAGAGTACGGGAGATCTACGGCATAAATATATGAAACATGTTTCTGTTGATTATTGCAAGAAATCTGAAGACATGTTTCTTACCCATCTTAGCAGCAGAGTTGCATATCTCTTCTGAAATGCTGTCTGCAAAAGAAGACGCTATGCCAGGCAGCTCCATAGCTTCATGGCGTTTCTCCTCTCTCCACCATTTCTCAATTCTCAGGCTAACGCTTCTCAAAACAGTCAATGCTTTATCAGGAAACTGTCCCATGGCAGATTCACCAGAAAGCATCAAGGCATCTGATCGCTGGCGAACTGCCTCAGAAACATCGGCTACTTCAGCTCTTGTAGGAGTTGGATATTCTATCATAGATTCAAGCAACTGGCTGGCAACAATAACGGGCTTATTTAATTGCCTACAGACTTGGACTATCCTCTGTTGTTCTGATGGAACTTGTTCCAACGGGATTTGGGCACCAAGGTCCCCTCTTGCCACCATTGCTCCATCTGATGCTCGGATGATCTCTTCCAAGTTCTTCAATGAGTCGAGACTTTCTATCTTTGCAATCACGGAAATGTCACTGCATAACCAAATTCATATATGTTTATAAAATGGAGGATATATCATAAATCATAATACAAAGCAAGGTATGGTCAGTTCTCCTTGAAAAAATAACAATCATCTATATCATGGCTACGAACAAACTAAATGAAAATGAGAACAAACATATAGATACATGTCGCAATGCCATTACTTTGTGAGCGGGGAAGAGATGGGAAGCTATTTTTGCTTCAAAGTATAATTATCTAAACTGATTGAAGACATAACTCACCTATCACGAGCCCGAGCTTTGATATAGCTCTTCAGATGCTTTATAACTTCCGCAGACTTGACAAATGAGATAGCAATAAAGTCAACACCTTCAGCAATTCCAAAATCAATATCCAACCAATCCTGAAGAGCAATGCTAAAGAGTGAGGAAAATTGAAGGTAATCTCAGTATAACAATTTGCAGTTACCAAATATGAACAAAAGAAGCCAATACTCCAACTACTTAGTAGCCAGATTTACACAATGTTGGATACTGCCAATAAGATAAAAGAGTAGATTGACTCGAGTCAGCAACACCAAACAAGTTCATAAATTTACAACTTCCAACAGATTGTCACTATGGTACAATGAATAACATTATCCTTTTTAGGCTCCAAAACTGCACACAACAAGAATGCATATATTTTGGATCTCAATCCCGCTAATCCATTATAGATGGATACAGATAAAGAAACAAAGGTACTGCCTGCTCCCGCTAATTCTGGGCTCCCATGAACTCCTCAATCTCCAAATTTGTCATCTTTCAGTTGGTCACTCTGGCTTTGCTTTTGGGCTTCGCTAGAAGCCTTTATACCAAACAAAACACACGTCCATTTTTATTTTTGTTGTCTTTCTATTGAGGAAGCCAATAATTTTGAGGAACTTTACCTGATGACTCCCACAGTTCACAGGTGATATATGAACTAATACTTAACCATCAGGATAAATAGGAGCAACCATTAATTCCCTCAATAGAAAAATCCTTCAACAAGAGTTTGTAGGGAACAATGCAGAGGCGAAGGTAGAGGCGTAGATAAAACAATGACCGTGACAACCAACAAATCCTTCAACATCAAGAGTTTGTAGGGAACAATGCAGAGGCGAAGGTAGACGCCGAGGCAGAGGTAAGGGTTAATTACAGTTTGCAACCTGAACTATGCGGGTTTTTTACCTTTTGCAACCTCCGGCTATATATTCCGGCCTGTATCGGTCATGTGCTCAGCACATGCCAAAATGTCCAATAAGATGGCGACACGTAGCCATCAGTAAAAAAAAAAAAAAATCATTATACGGTCTAAAACAAAATTCACATGCTTGGTATCATGTATAAACTTATTTTCTAAAGAGGGGTTCAAGGAACTTCAACATGAGCATAGACTTTTTATAACAACTAAAGTTTGTATGTGTTGAGATGCATTGTTTTTATTTATTTTTCAAATTGAGGTACAATCTGCAGGTGGGATATTTATCTCTAAATTGGATTTTTGGACATGTTTCCAATGAAGAATTATAGTTCTGTTTACACCTACTGGTGTGGTGAAGCTTATCTAAGATCTTGGAAGGAAAAAGAGTTCGCAGCATTCTTTACAAGTAAATCAACGGGGGTTTGATGTATTTGACTATCACAAGACTCGATAGATTAGCAGATATGGAGAACTCCAAGGAGATGCATCTATTTGCTGCACAAAGAAATCTTCCTTAATGGTATGATAATTACGGGATATTCTACAAGAAGGTACTACCGTGATTTATTCTGGTTTTTCAACAGAGATTATGGTGGAGATTAGATCAAAGAAAAGGCATATTGTTATTATTGTGTGCTCAGTTCAAAAATTGTTACAAGGTCGTCAAAGAAGCAATATATTGTCAATTTATCAACCACCTAAGCTGAACTGTTGCAACAACTTCTTGTGCTTGCTGAGCTATTTGGTTGAGAAAATTTGTTGAAAAGATCCCCATTTAGCAATAAGACCTAATTCCAGTTTATAGCAAGAACAATTCACCAATTAATTATTCGAGTAATGCAGTTTTACATGGAAGAAGTACATATATTGATGTGAACTTTCACTTCTCACAAGATCTAATAAGAGATGGAGTAATTGATCTTATCTTCTGGAAAATCACAGATCAGGCGGCTGGCATATTTACTATTCATCTCAAATCGCCCACATTTCAGAAGCTTACAAAGTTGCTTGGTATTCTCACTTTGAAATGTCTAGTTTGAAGCATTTTGGTCATGGAACTAATATCCTTTAAAATGAATGTTTGGATTTTTAGAAGCTTCAGGTTGAGGGATTGTTGAAAATGTCATGCCAAGGCAGTTTCATTAGCTATATACATGTGCCACTTATTCCACTAACATATAGTTTTTCCTAATCTACATGGGTAGTTTTGTAGGTCAGTGGCTGAACATCTATATGTGTTGTCATGCGTTTTAACTGTATTAGCATCTAGCTTTTTCAAGTTATTGGAGGGTTGTAAGTAAAGAATAAATTATTCGTCATTGATCTTCCATTGTCTACATTTGTTTCTGGTTATAATGATTATTTTACCCATTATGCATAACATGAGATGTTTCAGACCCACCCCTTTAAAAACCATGTTTTGCGCACTTGGCACAAATCCTTATATCTCGAAGCCTGACATTGTTGGTGGGATAAGTTTGACTCTTTAGGTCGAAATGGATAACAAAAACATGTTTTTTAAGAAGCATGGGTATTAAGTATCTTCTCTTATGAAGAAAAGGAACTATTCATGTCGTCTTTCTGTTTCTATTACTTATGCCTCAAAGCACTCTATCGCAGTCCGTGACTAACCTAGTGCCACTACTAGATTCAAAACTATGTTACAGTTTATCCCAGAAAAACAAAAACTGCAATTTACACATACTACACATGAAAAAGAAGTGTTCCTTCATCAAAGTATTTTGGCACTGCAGTCCTAGACAAAAAAATATTTCTTTCTGCAAGAACTTTGTTTTCCTATACAAACTACTAGCACAATGTTGATCAAAATTGAAGTTATGTTATAGGAACCTACGATCAAGTTGCTAAATATTATACACAGAAAACCAGAAGATAAAAAATTTAAGAACAACATGGCCTAATCATTGGACAGATTGCTTGGATGAAACTTCAATTCATCTAAAGGAATTTATTATTTAAAGAAGGCAAGCTGAAAGAGAAGCACATACCTTTGAGGATATTGTAGGTAGCATAGCATTACGCTCCCGTACTAGGCTCCCATTACGCCAGAAGGTAAGATTAGCCCGAGGTAACAGAAGCCCAGGATCGGTACAGAGACACTTGACATCTGGGCCAATTATCTCAATCACTTCAAACCTAACCATTCCACCATCAACTAGAAGCTCATCGCCTACTTCTACATCTGTCATGGAGAATAATAACTTCAAAATTTTGGTAGCCACATACAAAACAATGACTGAAGAATTTGTGAACAATTAGTTAGTAAATGTATGCTTATAACCTTCAGCGAAGCCATCATAATTCACGTTAATAGTGCGTTCTGGAAGATGAACTGGATCAAAAGCTCGAACAGTGAAAGTCCATATTTCACCATCCTGCATCAGATAAACAAATTAACAAATTTAAGTGTATGCCATGTGTCTCTCTTCCAAGAAATACAATTTTCTCCGAGTATGAGATTGTTGTAAGACAGTTGATATTTTGAGTGTGTATAAGTCATGATGGCTGACGCCATATCTTTTCATATAAATACACGAAGAAGTTGGACAAAAACATTAGGCGTTGCATCCCTGTTTTCCCCCAACTAAATCTTTTATTCTGCCACAGCATCTGAAATTTACCCAGTTACAGAACAAGGTTTTTGTAAACAGAATCTTTTATTCCTCACTCTCTTCTAAAAGATGTAAACTTATATTTTAATCTCGGTTGCAAAACTCCCCAGCTAGCTCCAATTAGTCCCCACCTAGGCGTTAGACTCTAGTTGACCGCCTAAGCTTTTTTCCCCGGGTCCTCTCTGCCTAACAACGCATATGCCCCGCTCAGCCCCGACTAGGCACTAGGCCCTAGTTTGCCGCCCGACTAGCGCCTACTGACTTCTACCAAACAATTAACCTAACAGAGCCCCATAATTCGCAGTCACAGAGAGAAACATCGCACTATTTAAACTGAAGCCTGAAGTTTTGTCCTAACACCTAACTTTTACTCTCCGCCAATGAAGTAGATTAAAACCAAACAAATGTAAAACTGAATTAATTAATCATCACATTCTAGCAGTACCTCAGCTTTGGCCGATGAAGCACCTCCAAGATCCCCCATGTGAATCTCACTCCCCTCCGTATCCATCATAATCGCCACCGCATACCCCTTCTCCTCGTTCAACCTCCTCACTCGCTGAATCACTTGCTGATGCCACTCCCTCGTGCCGTGGCACATATTAATCCTCGCCACATTCATCCCGCCCACCGCCAGCGCCTCAATTTGCTCCGGCATACACGTCGCCGGACCAATCGTGCAAATTAGCTTCGTCCGCCGCGTGCTCCGGAACCCATTCTCCTTCAGCTCCGCCTCCGTCACTGTATCAACTTCAATCGAGCTGGAATCAGAAACCGCAGCAGATAAAACGCCACCTGATCCGTTTTCGGATGTTAACACAGAAGGATTGGAGTCTGATGTGGCAGCTCTGATGGATAATGATGTTTTGCTAGGGTTATTACCAGTGAAGGCGAAACGGGAAACGGAGTGATTGGAGAAAGGGGCGGAGGGTTTGGTGGAGTGGGGGAGGGAAATAGAGAGGTTGAGAGACTGCGCCATGGAGAGACGGAGCTCCGCCGTCGGCTGCCGTGGAGAGTTTAGTGAGAGAAATTAGTGAGAGAGAGTGAAATTAGTCAGTATGGGGTGGCGGAGAAAGCGAGAAGAAGAAACATGAGAAATGTCGTTGGAAGTTGATGATTAGAGGAAGATTTCTTGTCTGCGTGCGGTGCACGTGCCTCTTACTATATTATTATATAAAATAAAAATTTTAAGTTAAAAAACTAGCTAATTACAAAACTAGTCCTGTAACTTATAACTTATCCAAGAAACTACACGTTTCTATTTTTACATTACAATTTCATACTTTACATTTTTTGTTGCTTGAAATTCTTGTTAAGTTAAGGATTTCATTTTTAGAGTTGTGAATAACCTTAATAAATAAAATAACGTAAAAATTATACATAAATTTACCATGGACCACAAATTCACCCGATAAATAAATTTTTTAATGATGTTCGTTATTGAGTTTACTAGTAACTCAAGATTTGTAAATAAATTAAATAATTCTGATACGATTCTTGATTGGTATTCGTTTTGAATTAGAATACGAAATACTTTTTATATTCATATAAGTTTTGAATTCGAATATAAATATAGTCGTGTTTGATTTAAATATTTTTTACATTTTATATTAATTTTTTATACAATATATGTGTATATGTAAAATTTTATATTTAAGATAAATTGATATGTCATAAAAAATTACTATATATATTTTTAAAATAATTTATATAAATAATATATTTAATATTATTAAAAAGCTCTAATTGGAAAAACTAAAAAAAGCTAATATTTGAATATTTTAAGAGTTTAAAAATATATATAAATAAAAGGACATTCGACTTTCGAATTGATTCGAATATATTCAACTATTGTTCAAAAATAGAATTTAAATTGCAAAAATTTGCAAATTCGATTTCTTAGTATCCAGTTTGATATATTCGTTTACAATCCTAAACTTTATGGCAAAAACGTATATGCCCCCGTTGCATGGATCTTTTTATATGCAACGGGTAGGATAATTCTACTCGGTCAAAAATGTATTACTTTT
>JAUEKW010145254.1:0-10472 GCA_032274785.1 Ajuga reptans
CACAGGACGATTTGGAAAAAAAATTCCCGGTTACAGGACTATTTAGAAAATGGTGTAAATAAATGACCTTTTGTAAAGAGCTGAAAAGTTAAAGGACCTTTCGGCCAATTTTTCCTTAATTTAATTCAGTCAACTATTTCTTCTAGCGATTTAGTTGACACGCATAGATATTTTGTTTAATTAGTTTAATTGTAAATTTCAACTATCATTTTCACGAGTTGGGAAATCTAATTTGAAGCACTTCGATTTTGCTTATTAAATGGATAAAAGTTGTATTCAGGGAATAGGCTAATTAAATAAATATCGTTTTGTTTTATCAATATACAATATAGATATATTGTGTTTATTTTTCAAAAGAGAAACCAATAAATTAATTTTTAAAATTTGTACAAGAGGTCTTACGTTTAAGTTCTGGGGAAAATTTCTTTTTTAGTCCTGTAACTTAGGACGAGTCCAGAAAAAATCCTGTATTTTATGCATTTTCAATTTTAGTCCTGTAAGTTTTAAAAATTGTCCAATTTGAGGATAAAATTTGCCGGAGGTTACTAATTTCGCTGTAGTTGCTGACATGGAGCGAAATTAGTGACCTCGGGCTGGATTTATACCCAAGCCACTAATTTGAGGACTAATTACGCACCGAAAACGGAGTTTTCAACCATAATCTGATCAATTTATCCTTATCAGAACCATAGACTTGTACCTATGTTACTAATTTAAGGACGGGTCATGCAACGAAATCGGAGTTTTCAACCATTATCTGCTCAATTATCTTACCAGAACCTCAATGTCAACAACTCCAGCGAAGTTAGTGACCTTAGGCGGAATTTGTCCTTAAATTGAACATTTTTCGAAACTTACAGGACTAAAATTGAAATTATGCAAGATACATGACTTTTTATAGACTAGCCCTACATTACAGAACTAAAAATAAATTTTTTCCTTTAAGTTCTAATATGTGGGCCATAATTTGTTAACTTGTTATGTTAAGTTATTTTCTTCTTTTTTCTTTTTTTGGGAAGCCCACAGCATTGCGTTAAATTACTATGCTAGTGAAGCCAATCAAGATTTTGAAAATAATAAATATCAAAACTGTGTAACAAATGATAAAAAATGGGTTGATACTGAAAGGAAAAAAAAATATATTTAGAAAATTCTCGAGATTGTAATTGCTTGTATCGAAATTCTTACGTCAAACAATTGGAATTATTTTTCGAAAAATAATTGTTTAATAACCTCGTATAACTTATTTAATGTGATCTTAAAAATCTCAATCCCGGTATAAACATCCGCATAGGGATCATAGGTTATAAAAAAATCAAACAGAAGTTAGAAAAAACAAACAATAGCTAGTGAGGTGCGGTAGCCCGTATGTTTGTTTATGGATGTAGGGTGTGCGTGACAAAACTGTCTGAAAAAATTTTGAGTGTATGCATTCTTCTAGATTTGTTATGCGATATATCGAATGTGATAAAATTTATTATATATTTTCCGTGGGGGATGGATTTGGGGGGGAGGGGGAGGGGGTCGGCCCCCTTGGCCTTCCTATTTTTTCTTTTTATATGTAATTTTATCTAATAATTTGTATTGATACTATTATCATATAGGCAAAAACTTATATGCACAAGGTGCATCATATGCACTTGTCTGGTCTGGCCCGGTCCGGTTTTTTTTTTCAGTTGGACCGCTAATTATTTATTTAATTACTATTTAAATTTTTTACCTATAGTTAATTTTAGAGGAGTGCACCGTGTGCACATTGTGCACATAAGACATTCTCTATAATATATTAGAGTTGCTCCCCTTACTTTTTCAAACTTGGCGCCCCTTGATTAAAAAATTACATTCATGTACTCTATAACATAGTTAAAGAAATTTCGTCCTCCTTAAGACAAAATCCTGGATTCGCCCTTGTTGCCACCATACTTAAAACTTGATCGTGATATATTAAAAGTTAGATAATAATTAATATAATTATTAGAATTTGACCGGTTCGTCCCCTGACCGCTGACGGGTCAATTCTTAAACATAGCCTTAGTAAAGCTTATAGCCCCACGTGAGCATGTAATATCTTTAGGAGGAATTAATACACCCTTTGCTTAGGATGCAAATTAACAAAGTTGCTTACACATTGAAAATTGATGTGAAGTTGCTTATGCTATCAATAAAGATTGTATTTCATTTAAGAAGCAAAGTTTATTTATTGGTGAGTGAGTGAGATCAATGAAAAAGATGGCTTAATTAGAATGTTGGCGGTCAATTTCTGGGGTATGACTTGTTCCTTTGGTGACAAATCATTTTTACCAATATTCATATTGAAAAAAATTGAATCTTTAGTGTTTCCTTCAAGGGTTTTGTTAAAACACAATGACAAAATTAATCACGGGAGTCACCAATTAGAGAACAAATAAAAGCAGTATTGGAGTATGGCAACATCGATATTATAAAAGTCGCTAGGCGCTAGTTGAGTGATAGGCTAGGGTCTAGCCTCTAGTCGGGGTTTGGGAATAGTTAGGCTGAGGGAAATCGAGGAAAAAGAAAATCCTTAAAATGGTCAATGAGAGCCTAGTGCAACTAGGGTTGGGCAAAATCGAACCGTACCTGAAAAAACAAACCGAATGATTTGGTTCGATCTGGGTTTGTATAGATAATCGGTTTAGCTTGATTACAAAACATAGAATCGGTTATCCCAAAAAGAAAAAAAGAAGCTATTTGGTTCTTATCGATTCAGTTCGATTTTCAACCAGATCGACTGAATGCTTACTCCAGAGCAATACTGCAATTTTAGTTTACTCTGTAGAAACAAATTCTATGTCAATTCCGTTTAAACTTTTCCAACATTGTCCCTTTTGCATGTACCATTTTCAGAGTACTAGCAAAGCTAATAAACCAAATCATATATATATTTCTTTCTGGGCCCTCAATCTAGCTAAAACAAAATAATACCTCAAACCCTTTAAAATCAAGCACATAATCGATTAAGAGCTCCCTCAATGGGTTGCCCCCAACCATAAACAAACACACCCTTACAATTTGATAACTATATAATCCTTAAAAAAATTGTGAATGGTAAATAATTTTTATAAGAAATTCAATTAATCACATGTCTTGCCACATCACCTTTAATTTAAGCAACTTTAAGTAGAAATTACATTTTAAAAAAAAACTATACAAAACATAAAATGGATACAAAATAGAAAATGGGATCCACAGGGTTATTAACAAATTGAAATTGAGATATACATAAATAACGGCATGGACAATATAATATCTACTTAAATTTATTAAAATTAAGGGTGATGTGGTAACATGCCATTAATTGGGCTCGATAAGATACAACACTCTATTTTTTTCTCTATAATAGATGAAGTATATATTACCTATTCTTTCTTATACTGAGAGTCCTGTAACTCCAGGATTTTTTTTACCCAAAACGAAGTCCTATTTTAAAAGTCAATTTCTTGTTTTATTAGTTTAAGTTAAAAAAATTACTTTCATGGTATATCATTTAATAAGTCAAATAAAAAAATAAAATTAAACGTGCAAGTGTGAATTAATAATTTTTTAAGAATTATACTTTCATTACATTGACTATAAATAAAATGTTATAATTTTTAAATATCACTCTTAAGCATCGTTTATAATTTTAAGCATTGGTCCCAAACTACAAAAAGCTGTCAATTACAGCTTGTTTTCCAAGGGGTTGAGCCCCCCCACTCTGATCAATCATTATAGTTGAATTAATTATCTATGTCTTTGACACTGGAGGTGTGTTTGGTTGGGGCTGGAGTAGTTGATGTACCGTACACGAATAAATTAGGTGGTTAAAAGTGGTCGGAGAGTAAAAATGTGTGTTTATTTTTGGGGTTGAATAGTAGTTGAAGAATTAATTAATAATATTTAATTAAAATAGATAATGTGATGTGTGTAAGATATGTCGATTGAGGAGAGAGAGGGAATAATTGGAGTGATGTGATACGTGTAAAAGGATGTTGATTGAGGAGAGAGAGAGTGATTGGAGAGGTTGGATCAACCACCTTTGTAACAAAAAACAAGGATGGTTATGGCAACCCAAAATGAATTGCCCTAACCCTAACCAAACATACCCCTACTGATATATATATAATTGATCTGAATATAATCAATTCGGTACAAAACCGATAATCACAATTAAGAGGTCATATCATACGTGTCGCAATATAATAAGGGGATGTTTGTTCTAGGCTGTATCCATCGGATGGAGGATGAACCTAACTGTAATCTACTGTTGAATAGGAACTGGGAAGGGGATGGGGACGGCCACATCCATTCCCCATCCCTAATGTCTTTATAATATTATCGAATAACCACTAACTACCCTATTTATTTTACTTTTACAGTACACATCATATCCTACTCCGTCTTATCTCCATCCCATTCCATTCTCTTTTTAGACACCAAAATCCTCCGGATTTCAACATCCGGATGGGCTACATCTGCCTAAAGGAAGTTTATGGATGGAAGGAGACGTAAAAAAATTTGAACGTACATAAAATTTTGGTTGTATGAATGTTAGATTTAGTGTTTATTTTGGATATATAATATCAAATAATTTTTAAAAAATGATCAAAGTATAATAAATAATTAGATCATGAGTAATATAATTATTAAAATTGGATTAATCCATCCCATCCGAGCATACCAGTCCTTAAACAAATATAGCGTAAAGTACGTCATGTGAATACATGTGAAATACTCTAGGATTCAAATCCATATTAATGACTCATACTTATAGCGAGCGCTTTGTGAGCATCTGTTTATGTGACATTATATGTGTGTGAGGTAGTACTTCTACATGTAGCATAAAATTGCCCATAAGTAGATACTCACTAATATATATACACGTACAAATTAGGTAGCTGGCTCAAATATTCAGATAATATCGTACAATTATATTATACCCGTATAATTTAGATAACACCTGGCATTACCTATTCCCATAACCATATATGTGGACAAAATTGACTACCCTAAATCGCACGTCGTGTACATGTGTAAATCCAGACAACTTATGTACGTATTTTACTCGAAGATGTATTCAAAATTCACCACATTGCAAATTAACGATCTTATTAGTCAAAGTGCAACCTTTAAGCTCGGATACGATCCTCTAAAGTATTTCACGGTGAATTTCGGAGAGAGAGTGACACATTGATTATTGATCCCCGTTTTTATTTTTATATTCACATGTAAGATGTGTCTCTCTCTCCGAAATTCACCGTCGAGTACTCTAGAGGATCCGTACCCCTTTAAGCTCACGTGTTTATAGTCTAATGACATTCTCACCAGTTTATGGTAAAAATCAAGATTACGACCTTCTTTGCGATTTCTTTGCACTAGAGAATTTATGTCGTGTGTATATGGATTTAATATATATTTGTTAAACCATCTTCAAATTAGTATTTACAAGTTTCTTCCAACGAAATTAGAAGAAGAGGAAGAAAAAGAATCAAAACTTGCCAACTCTAAATGCCTCTCTTAATCACACCCAAAAAAACATCAAAACAAAAAGGAAAACAAATCAAGATTTACATGATTCAACAGTTTTAAATTAGTTGTTCTAAAAGCGTGTCCTCAACAAACCAGTTTCATAATAATAATAATAATAATAATAATAATAAAAAAAATGATATATATGAATGATTGGCTGGTCCCCTCGCAACAAGATACAAAAAATATATATAAGAAAAGAAAAAGAAAAGACAAAAAAAAAAAATGACAAAAAGAAAAAGGCAAATCTGAAATTTCGGCGGTTGCGATGCGAAGGGTGGTGGCGTTTATGGAAGATAATAAGTCCCCTTCATTCCAACCTATACATACATACACATTTTCACACACATGCACACACATATATATACACATTTTTCATTTTTTTATAAAATTTGTCAAGATATCAAATCATTTGGGTTTTAATTTAATCATCAGCACAAGTTTTTATATTTGGATTCTAGATTGTCCGATTCTGCCCCCCTACCTTCTTCTTCAAACCACCCGCCCCCTGCATTTCTCTTCATCTTCTCTCTCTGCCCATTAAACCTATATATATATATATATAGCCTGTAATGTATGTATATATGAACAAGAAATATTAAGGGTGGAGATTGAAATATACATATAACCATTCTTTGCTTGCAAACATTTTCCAAGGTACTGTTTTTTCTTTTTCCTTATTATGTCATTGTGCAATTTTAGTCAATTTTTGAATGATTTAAATGGCTCGTTTGTCTTTTTATTGTTGTTCATATTTTTCGTTTATTTATTGTTTAGAAAAACGTGATTATTGATTTTCTGTTTGTGTTCTTGCTTGATTTGATGGTGAATTTATCTGTAATTTCTGGGTAGAAAATTTTATAAAGATTTTTTTTTAAACCCAGAAATTTTCCATAATTGCTGTGACTATATAGGCGTGTATTTTTAATGCAATGGCAATAAATTTTGAGTTGTTATCAATGTTCTAAAAGTCGATAGGTGCTAATCAGGAAAGGCGTGGTTAAGCAGGAAAGAACCGAAAATAAAAGACCCACGGATAAAGGGAGCCTAGCACGGAATTAGTCAGAGTTAATCGAGAATTTTTGTAATAGAGGTTGTTTTTATGTCGTTGAGATAATATGCATTTAACTAACAAACATTGAATACACACAGATTTGTGCAGTTATAAATTCTGTTTCTGGTGTATTTACAAATTTGCAAAATTTTCAAGCCTAATTTCTATGGCAATGTTGTAAACTAACACCAATTTTCTTCATATGTATAGGAAATATATATAAAAAAAAATCATTATTATTTTGATTCTGAACGATGCCTGAGTACATGGTGGATGGATCAAAATCCAACGGTGAGAATTTCACCAAGGATCATCATGAAGAACAACATTATGTTCCTCACAAAGAGTTTTTCACCGAAAGATCCCCTCGAAGCCCGTTGAGCACACACAGCCCTCCATCAAGCTTCATGAGCCCCGAAAGCGACTCTCTCGACCTCGCCATTGATGGCGCAGCCGACACGTCGATTGAAGAACTCTACCACAATGTGTGTGAGATGCAAAGCTCCGATCATTCGCCGTCAAGGCAGAGTTATTTGTCTTACGGTGAGGAATCGCGCATTGATTCTGAGCTGCGGTTTTTAGCCGGTGGGGATTACAGAAAGAAGGAGGTTGTGGTTGAGGAGGAGAAAGTGTGTAAAGACGGTAGTGCCCTCGCGAAAGAAGGTTCTAGGAAGAAGGGTAGCTTGAGGAGCAAGACGTTGAATGGAAGGCCTCCAAATGGGAAAGTAGCCGTTAAGGGTGGGAGGAAGTTAGGTACGGTTTCTTCGTTGCGAACTGAGAAGCGTTCTGCAGGGCATAACGAGACGGAGGATGAAAACCGGGGGGCGTTTCTTGGGCCGTACTTGCTGAAGCAAGCAAGAGATGTTATAGCGACGGGTGGTAATGCACAGAAGGCACTTGATTTGGCTCTTCGCGCTGTGAAGTCTTTCGAGATGTCAACTGACAACAAGAAGCCGGACCTTGATTTTGTCATGTGTTTGCATGTTTCGGCTGCGTTGTACTGCAGGCTCGGGAGGTACATGGAGGCGATTCCGCTTCTAGAAAGATCCATTGAGATTCCATTGATGGATTTAGGTGATAACCATGCTTTAGCTAAGTTTGCGGGGTGTATGCAGTTAGGGGACACGTATGCGATGGTAGGACAGATCGAGAATTCGATACTGTTCTACACTGCGGGGTGGGAAATTCAAAGACAAGTATTGGGGGAAAACGACCCTCTATTTGGCGAGACGTGTAGGTACTTGGCGGAAGCGCATGTTCAAGCTATACAGTTTGATGAAGCTGAGAAGCTCTGTTTAGTGGCTCTTGATATCCATCGGAAAAACGGATCGTTGGCCTCTGTAGAGGAAGGGGCTGATAGGAGACTCCTAGGGCTTATTTGTGATTCAAAAGGCGATTACGAGAGTGCCCTCGAGCATTATGTTTTAGCAAGCATGGCAATGGCCGCGCACGACCAACACGCTGATGTGGCAGCTATAGATTGCAGCATCGGAGACGCGTACTTGTCCCTGGCTAGATACGACGAGGCTGTTTTCGCGTACCAGAAAGCGTTGAATATGTTCAAGTCCTGCAGAGGAGAGAATCATCCGTCAGTGGCTTCTGTGTTTGTTCGTTTGGCTGATTTGTATAACAAGATTGGGAAGTTCAGCGAGTCGAAATCGTATTGTGAAAATGCTCTCCGAATTTATTCTAAGCCCGTTGTTGGTAGCCCGTCGGAAGAGATAGCGAGCGGTTTAGTGGATATATCTGCTATCTATGAATCCATGAATGAACCCGAACAAGCCTTGGAGCATTTGCAAAACGCTATAAAAGCGTACGGCAATGCGCCGGGGCAGCAGAGTATTATAGCTGGAATTGAAGCTCAGATGGGAGTTTTGTACTATATTTTGGGAAGTTATTCGGAGGCCTACGATTCGTTGAAAGATGCTGTTGCAAAATTCCGCGCAACGGGGGAGAAGAAATCCGCGCTTTTCGGCATTGCTTTGAATCAGATGGGACTTGCTTGCGTCCAGCTCTTTTCGATCAATGAAGCGGCCGAGCTGTTCGAGGAGGCACGGGATATTCTCGAGGCGGAATGTGGGCCATACCATGCAGATACCTTGGGAGTTTACAGCAATCTTGCTGGTACTTATGATGCAATGGGCAGGTAATTTGGTTATATACTCTTTTGATGGTCAAGTTTTTTCATTGATTCATTCATCTGTTACAAAGTAATGTTTATGTTATTCATTTTGAATCTATCTGTCCCTAATATAGGCACTAGGCTCTAGTCGGTAGCCCGCACATTTCCCTAATCGGATCTACTTATATAGGAGCTAGGCCGGGGTGTTTTCTCCCACTTTTCTTAGCAGCTTTTCGACTTTTGGCTTCAGAAAAAGCTACACATCTACTCATAAAAATGTTTTCGGCCACAGAAAGACACCCCTCTGCCTAGAATTTAGCGTCTTTTAGAATATTAATTAGTTTGACATGATTGAATGAATTTTGAATCCTTATGATCTCGATATGTTGTTCCATAGGACTGCTGATGCAATCGACATCTTAGAATACATCGTTGAGATGAGAGAGGAGAAGCTTGGGACGGCGAATCCTGATGTAGAAGACGAGAAACACAGACTGGCTACATTGTTGAAAGAAGCAGGAATGGTAAGGACCAGAAAATCAAGATCACTGGAAACCTTACTTGTCAATAATTCACAAACCATCGTACCATACGACGACGTCCAAGTTTCTTGAAGATGATCCATCCTTTTCGTTTTAAGTTTACGCATTGATTATAGATGCATTTTTTTCCCCTTAATGTCTTACGTCGTCTGTACAAATTTGACGAGTGATCGTATATTCGTATGCTGCTGTACCTTTCCTTCCCCATAGCTTAAGGGGAAGATGAGTGTCTTTGTCATAGGCCTTTTGTATATGTTATGGTTTGATCAAGTGTTGATGTGGTTTCTTTTTCTTTTGCTGGTTCAACTACTATTGATTACAGACAGTTAACTGCAATGTGTTTAAATAATTTATCTAGGCTTGTAAGTTTTTACTTTGTTTTCCAACTTGTCAACTTATGGATGTGACAAAGGACTTGGTTTTTAAGGTTCTTCAAGGACAACAACATTGTAACTAGAGGTGTGGGGGCGGCTCGGCCCATTAGGTCAACGCTATATGTAATATGTAGTACGGGCCGGGTATGGTCGAAATTTCATCAGGCTAAAAATTGGTGAGCCCATCTCACTTCCCTATAATACACAGGTTGTTAGGCCGACTCGTTGGGCTATTGGTTGGTCTATTGTTTGTGCCTGAAGCCTGAAGGTACTCCAGGCTAAGATTTATATGTCGAGTCCACCTAAAATGTCGGGCAGGCTCGACCAGTCCATCTGACCAGGCTGATTTTACCAAAAAAAATTGAAAGAAGCAGCCTAAGCTATAATAGTCTAGTAGCATGGTCAAGGTCCCTACTCCGACAATCCCTATAAAACTAAAATGGTCAAGGTCCCTACTCCGACAATCCCTATAAAACTAAAACATTTCTTCTTTCTAAAACCTTAGGAAGAAAAATAAATTAAGAAATTATAATTGATTTGTGGATCATTAAAAATATTGGTGAAGAAGATTGTATGGTCTGAATATTGTGAAATTTGCTAGGGCAAGATCCATTGACCATTCTAGAAAGGAATTTCCAAGCGCTCTATGTGGACCAAAAAAATCAAATGGTCAAACAATTGCCAATTATGTTTGCTTATTTAATAGAATTTTGAACAAGAATTTCTGCCACAAATAAATTGGTCATTTAAATATTTGTATATTACTATATTATAACAAAAATGAAGATGGATGACTATAATTTATGGCTTGGTCTTTGTTTAAGGTATTAAAAATAATTTAGTAATCTCTTGTC
>JAUEKW010145265.1:0-10471 GCA_032274785.1 Ajuga reptans
CGTGGATAATGTTCGATTTTACTTTAAATCTCAAAATAGACATAGTCCAAAATAATTTAAATCAAATTAGCATGTTTTCAACTAAAATTAAATTGAAGTATTTTTCAACTTTAGATGAATTTCTTAAAAAAATCTCATCTCGAACTTTTGTTCAGATCCATATTCTCGTTCAATTCACATTTGCTTGGGGTAATAGTATCATAATGAAACATTACACAATGTTTCTTTAATAAAAGATATGTTATGATATCATTTTGAAGTAAATTGATAATTTTAAATCTTTTATGTATTTTTTTCTATTAGGGGCATTAAGATAGATTTATGTAATAATTTAAGGACTAACTGAAATAATTTTAAAACATTAGGGACTAGTTGAAACAAAAGATACTTTAGGGACCAATTGAAACAAAATATTAAAACTTCAGGGATCAATTAAAATAAAATGATACTTTAAGGACCAAATGAAACAAACCTTAATACTTTACGGACTTTAAGATGTATTTTTCCAAAGATAAATAAATAAGTAATATGTACTACTTGCAAACCATTACCAATTATAATAGAGTAGGCCTTGCATGCATCTAATGCACAATAGTGGTATGGTGCACTTACCACAACTAACACATGGACCTCAAAAATTCGGTCAACTACAATTTTGGGAAAATTCGTGTCCGGATCCGTGCGAGCCGCCCGCGACCTCCGAGTTATGCCTAATAGTACACTTTTGTATGCCTTATAGTACTCTCTGTTATGCCTTATAGTACTCTCTGTTATGCCTTATAGTACTCTCTCAATTTAAAAAAAAAACTGAAAGTGGGCGACCCGCGCTCGAGTCGCAGGTCGGATCTGGGGCTGGACGGTCCAAGTGTACAATAACACTATTGTGCATCAGATGCACACAAGTTTTTGCCATTATAATAAGAGTACACTAACTACTTGCAAACTCACTACACACAAGTCACAACATATAGATATGTTATTTAACTTAGGAATTAAGTGTGGACTTATAGTGCCACTAACCTGCATCCCCTTGCCCATGTTAACAGTTTCATTAGCCCCATCTAATCAAATATTATGAAAATAATAAAAAAAAAATAGTCAACGTAGAAGCCTAATATGCCGCCACCTCCTTAATACATGCAACCATCCAAATCATCTAATTTAAGAGATAAAGTACACGTACCCCTCCTACCAGCAGCCATTGAGTACATATATGTATAAGTAAGGTATATAAGAAAGGCTAAAATGAAGATTAATTTAAAGCCCTTCTTTTTGCAACAAGAACACATCTTTAGTTTTATTCTAAATATCATGGATATTGCAGGGAGTAGGATGGAATTAGGAGTTCTTGATAAGGAATAACAAGATAAGAAAAAATACGC
Organism: Ajuga reptans; assembly: GCA_032274785.1. Classification (NCBI taxonomy): domain Eukaryota; kingdom Viridiplantae; phylum Streptophyta; class Magnoliopsida; order Lamiales; family Lamiaceae; genus Ajuga; species Ajuga reptans. The sequence continues at coordinate 1,383 of JAUEKW010145265.1, forward strand.
TGCCCCTAGGCACTACCGACCTCTTAACCTTGTCATTTTTTAAGATTTTCAACAAGAATAAGGTCAAATGGCGTAACCTTTAACTAATATTTTATGTGCATATTTAGGAGTGGGTGATTTCCTTTAGTTTTAAGTTTGAGAATATTGATTTCTGGTAGTATATATGAATTAGGGGTTTTATATGGTTGATCGTCGATTGATCGATTTTGCTACGTGATGCAAAATCGGAATACACATGTTAGTTAAACGGGTTATGTACCTTGGGATAATTTTATTGTTGATTATTTATGAGTTTTATATATTTATAAGTGTTATATAAGTAGAAATTACATTATCTAAATATGTGAACTTTACTAGGCTACGTCGGTGGTCCGAATTCATATTCGGCATATAACTTTCAAAGTTTATATAAATATTATCCACCGAGACTTTTTAAGAACAGTTAGACTATGTTATGTTATATGATGTTAGGAGTCTATGGTTAAAATTTGAAGATATTTTACCGAGTTTACGATTTTTAATTAATTTTACAAGACAAGTCTATTTTAGGTCTAAAGTTTGTTAATTTTATTCCTAGAAAATATTTTCTATAAAATAATTGGTTTTGAATTTTGAAATAATATTTTACTATGTTAACATACATGAAATGAGGAGTTCATAATTAAAGTTTGAGAAGATTTTATGAAGTACATGATTTATAGTAAATTTTATAAGGTATACTGGTCTTAAGGCCTAAAAATTGTCAATTATCAACTCTAGAAAAAGAAGGATATTATTACATTTAATATTTTAGTTTAAGATTCCTTTTCTAGTCATTTCTTAATGTTACCAGAATGTGATTTTGGTGTTGAATGAATTGCATTGTAAAAGCATGTTTCATTTTGTAGTGAATTTTAGGATCAGTGAACGTATTAACTTTGTTTAAATAATACTTAAGTTTAAATGGTGCATAATAATTACCTAGCAACAATAATGAAAATAATTATGGGAAGAGTTACTTTAGCTAAGTGTTAGTCATTAGTTAAATATTTAGGTAGTTGTCGTATATCAATTTCGGGAGTGTATTATATATAGTACTCAAGAACATACTTTTTTTATATATATAGTACTGAAGAATACAATTTTATTTAAATGTGTTGGTTTCTATTGACTTGAAGTAGTTAGCATAATTAAATTTGATCCCTTATTTTATATGTTCTTTTAGATTAAAACAGTGACGTACAGGTAACAAAAATTTTCATATTTCTCACCCGTAGGCAGGAGGTAAGTAGAAATCCATCTGCAACTACAATGCTTGAACATAGTATCTGTGTTTATTATTTGTGATATTGGATTCTAATATGTGCAGTGGTATAGTTATGTATAAAGTGAGCATGTTTCTATTTATGAGCACACGGATCATGAGCATCAACATCTGCAAGAGTTTGCATGAGTACATAAAGAAGTCAACAACACAGTTTCATAACTTGAAAATATTTTGGGGTTGGTCACCACTGGTACATCGAGAGTCTATATTATGTATATATGGTGTCTATGGGGAGGCTTCCGTGACAGGCATAACATGGGAGAGAAGATGTACTGCGTTGTCGGCTTACTGAGCTTTAGCTCACGTAGTTCTTACATTGTAGGCAAACTTGTCGAAGATGTACTGCGTTGGAGGTTGGAGTTCCGCCAGATTCTGAGAGTTGTGTACATGGATGACGATCTTATGGGCTCATAGTCTGGGTACTCTATGTTGAGTCAGTGTAGTATGTCACGAGGCTTGTATTATGTTTGGAAGTGTTAAATTAGTTGATGTGTCGGTTCTGTATTTATTTTATGAAAATTTTCAAAGTCGCACGTGCGCACAAGCTATTTTGTATCAAACTATTTCTTATTTTATTTTTATTAAGTTATTAGGAAGTGTGGTGTTACATGAGGGAGGCGTGTTGAAATATTGAATTGAAATATTTAAGTTTCACATGTGAATTGTCCCACATTGATAAAGTGAATGAAGAGAGACTACCTTATAAGCCTTTGTCAATGAGGAAGAAACGACGCGTCATCAAAATACCCTTCTCAATCAGCCTGATGACCCTTTGCCAATGAGGAACAAACGTTGCGTCATCAAAATACCCTTCTCAATCAGCATGTTCTCAATTAGCCTAGTGACCCTTTGCCAATGAGGAACAAACGTCACGTCATCAAAATACCCTTCTCAATCAGCCTGTTGACCCTTTGCCAATGAGGAACAAATGTCGCGTCATCAAAATATCCTTCTCAATCAGCTTGTTCTCAATCAACCTGCTAACCCTTTGCCAATGAGGAACAAACGTCGTGTCATCAAAATACCCTTTGGTTTGCCAATGAGGAACAAACGTCGCATCATCAAAATACCTGCGTCATCAAAATACCATTCTCAATCAGCTTGCTGACCCTTTGCCAATGAGGAACAAATGCCGCGTCATCAAAATACCCTTCTCAGTCAGCATGTTCTCAATCAACCTGCTGACCCTTTGCCAATGAGGAACAAACGTCGTGTCATCAAAATACCCTTTGCCAATAAGGAACGAGAACAGCCTGCTGCACTGCAACAATATCAAAATACCCTTTGCCAATGAGAAACAAATGTCGTGTCATCAAAATATCATTTGCCAATACGGAACAAATGGCGTGTCGTGGTTGTATTGCAACAATATCAAAATACCATTTTCCAATGAGGAACAAACGGCGCGTCATCAAAATACCCTTCTCAATCAGCCTGCTGCACTGCAACAATATCAAAATACCCTTTACCATACCCTTTGCCAATGAGGAACAAACGGCGCGTCATCAAAATACCCTTCTCAATCAGCCTATTTTCAACCAGCCTGCTACACTGCAACAATATCAAAATACCCTTTGCCAATGAGGAACAAACGGCGTGTCATCAAAATACCCTTTGCCAATAAGGAACAAACGGCGTGTCGTGGCTGCACTACAACAATATCAAAATACCCTTCTCAATCAGCCTCTGCACTACAAAAATATCTAAATACCCTTCTCAATCAGTTTGCTGCACTGCAACAATATCAAATACGCTTTGCCAATGAGGAACAAATGGCGCGTCATCAAAATACCCTTCTCAATCAGTCTACTGCACTGCAACAATATCAAAATACCCTTCTCAATCAGTCTGCAACAATATCAAAATACCCTTTGCCAATGAGGAACAAACGGCGTATCATCAAAATACCCTTTACCAATAAGACAAACGGCGTGTCATCAAAATACCCTTTACCAATAAGGAACAAACGGCATCGACATGTCGTGGGAAGAAATATGAGCGAGGGACTTCTCAATCAGCCTGCTGCACTGCAACAATATCAAAATACCCTTTGCCAGTGAGGAACAAACGACATGGGAAGAAAGATGTCATGGGAAGAAAGATGAGCGAGGGATGGAGGGTGCGTTTAAGAAGCATGCTGCACTGCAACAATATCAAAATACATCAAAATACCATTCTCAATCAGCATGTTGCACTGCATCAATATCGAAATACCCTTTGTCAATGAGGAACAAACGGCGTGTCATCAAAATACTTCTCAATCTGCCTGCTGCACTGCAACAATATCAAAATACCCTTTGCCAATGAGGAACAAACGACGTGTCAGCAAAATACCCTTTGCCAATGAGGAACAAAATGGCGTGTCGTGGGAAGAAAGATGGGCAAGGGAGGGATGCGTTTAAGAAGCCTGCTGCATTGCAACAATATCAAAATACCCTCCATTTTTCAATGAGGAACAAACGGCGTGTCCTGGGAAGAAAGATGAGCGAACGAGGAAGGGAAGAGTTTAAGAAGTTGTTGGACAATGGAAGGTTACCAATGAAGCTTTTTCCGGATAAGCAGCCCTTCACAAAGAAGGATACCAATGAAGCTTTTTCCGGATAAGCAGTCGTTGGGTTCCAATGAAGCTTGTATTCACAAAGAAGGGTACCAATGAAGCTTTTCCGGATAAGCAGTCGTTGATGTATTCACAAGGACTCTTCCTCGGCCTGCTTTTGAGTTTTTGTGTTCCAAGTTCTGCATTCACCTTCATCCCAAGCAACACTTGACGGGTATTACGGATGATTAGTCAAATCAAATCATATCTAGGTGTATCTTGATGTATATGTGTATATATTTATCATTATTTATTTTCATTTATATCTCTGTATGGTTCTATAATATCTCCGTATGATTGTAATCTTGTACTATATATTAGTGAAATACATCATCACCTAATTACGGTGAACTCGTTATTTTTCCTCACACTTAAACATTAAAAATACGTGCTTAAAATATAGCATGAGATAATCTCGAATATTTAAAGTCGTGGTATATTCTGTTCAAATTAATCATTGTGTATTCAATCATTTTGCATTAGATTAAGAACGAAAGGGGGCCCTTTTAGTATTAAGGAGATTTTTTTTTTTTAGTTTTCTCTAGTTGATCCTACGTGGATTTTAATTTATATTTTGTCTTTATTATATTAAAAAGATGTAATGACATGTATTTTGCAAGCTCAGTCGGCAGGAAGTTAATTCAAATTATGAGACGTCACAAGCAATTAACGAAGATCCCATTTTGTGAAATCACGTGAGAGTCGCTTGGTGTTTTCCGGCGAATTTAGAATTTTCGATTAAAAAAATAACTAAAATTGCGCAAAATTTGGTGGAGGAGGCAGTGTCGTTAGAGTGGTGGTGGCGCCTTGGTGGCTTCTTGAGGACGGAGGGGGAAGGACCCTTTTCCCCTTTTTGGTTCCTTTTTTTTTTTTTTTTTTTTGCTCTGTTTTTTTCCATTTTTCTTTTCTTTTCTTTATTTTATGTTTGCCTCCTTTTTTGTTTCCTGTGCTATCAAGTGTTTGGGTCCTCCCTATTCAGTTTTCAGATCTGTTGGTAGGATGCTTCGTATCAATTCTAGCACTTTTTGGTTAGGTATAGGGTTGTGATTTCGGATTTTGATGTGTATTGGATGTTTAGTTCCCTTCGGGGTACCCAGTTTCATTCGGGAAGGTTCTAATTAGTGCACCTTTAGTTGGGCATCTGGGACCTTTTGTAGTCCAGCCCGTTGTGGGACTGGAGCTCAGTGTCTTCGGACACATGTAGTTCGTTAACTACCTTGTATTTTTTAGTATTAATGAAGTTTCTATCGTCTCCGACAAAAAAGAAAAAGAAAAAAAAAGAATAAAAGATTAAACCAAAAAACAAAATAATACGATGAGACACGGAACAATAAACATTAACCGGTACCACCTCCATGAAAAAACTGATTGACTCACAATCCATGCTTTAAACAAGTTACATATCGCACATTTCCTCCGTATTTTCCCTTTGCACCAATCCCTTTACCTCAGACACTCTCTCAAATGTCAAAGATAAAAATTTCTGCATAATGACACTTTTTAAGATATTTTTTAGTACAAATTCTAGTCGGAAGCTTTCTACGGCCTTTGACACATGAAAATTGAGAGATTTCAAACAAATTAGGCGAATAAAATATTTAGGACCCTTTGTACCGCAGTAACGAAAATGAAAACTTGCACAATGTTTCGAGAAAGAAAAGAAGAAAAAAAATTACTTAAAAACAAATTAATGGAAAATATATATCTTTCATAGGATCTTCACGTATCATATATAGCATATCACTTGAGTCTGTTGTTTAGTCCAAGCATTAGTATTTATTTGGCCCACAGACCAGATTAAAATCCTGATACAATATAAAATTACAAAATATTTTCATAAAAAACCTTTAAAGAGCAACTCTTTTTCCCTAAATATAATAATGTAATTATTTTATCATAAAACATATAAATGTTCATTTGACAATGTGAAGTAATTGAATTTTGTTAACATTAATTTCCTGTTTATACGAACCTATTTAAAATAATCCTGAATTATATTTAAATATTAAACATTAACTTTGTAATATATGAAAAAAGTACAAATGTGAATTTACCATTCATTAGTACTTTGCAATTGCCATAACATTTATTTTCTAGTTTTATGGCACATACATATTCATACGGATATTTTTTAACTTTTAATTTCAAAAGAAGCATTATTCCTAAGATACTTATGAAAATAAACGATTGGGAAAAACAACAAATGATTGTAATTCCACATCTTCATATTTGGCAACAAAAACCATAGGAAAAAGTACTTTCAAGTATCTGCGTAATGTGTTTGAAACTGTTCCTATGTAATGTATTTGAATACTGATCTGATAATGCAAATGCTCGAGTCTGGAGCCTCAGGGAACTCATAGTCGGCATCACAGTTAATTTGCCAAGTTCAAAGCGTTCTATCTAGTAATTATACAAGCGAGCGAACAGAGGAACATAACAAGGTGACGATGATCTGCTCCATGTAAAATATGCAGAAGAGAAATGAGATGATGACAAGTAAGGGAAAACGAAAAGGAAGAATGGTGATGATCTGCTCCATGTAAAAATTCTCATCATCTTGCCAGAAATTCTATAATGAATCTCAATGAACAACTAGGCAAGTCAAGCAACAAAAAGGCCAATATGTGTGTGTGTGTTTTGTCTGCTTATCAAGTAGCTTCATGATCTCAGCTGAATTACCTCATGATGAACAAGGACAGTATGTCAGTACCGTCTGAGGTTGAATTTTACAAATGAAGTAACTCAAGAAAACAAATCTTTCACTTCCATTTTTTATATATTTTCTTACCGACTTCGACCAGGAACTGTATCGCGATTCTGAATCCATCAACTAAGGGAACTGAGCATGCTATAAAATTGGGCCTCACATAGCAAGAAAACAAGTGAAGACACCAGCATGCCAGATTCTGTTACGACTCCTAAAGAAGAAACTAGGTTCCTTAACAAACATAGAGTTTAGCCACAAGTAAAGCTATTAGAAAGTGGTTATATGCCTCATAAAAGCTAGTAAATCTTGCTGTACCTATAACACAAAGCAGCACATAATATCATTACGAAAGGATTCAGTAGCTACACTGCAAAAAAAAAATATCACAGATAAATAGAGAATAGTCCTTTCTGATAACTAAGTCCGTAGCAGTATTCCAATCCCTAGTACATTATCAGCAACTTGAAATCAATCGTTTTCATTTATACCAGCTCCATCTAATCCGTCACAAAACTCAAACATTGATTTTCATTATATCCATCCTATCAGAAGCACAGTAGCTCAACCATTATCTTAATTCAAACAACATTGATTCTAATTTTAAAAAGGAATTTGATACAAAGGGCTGAAATCAATACACAACAAAAAAAAAAATACACATAAAACAAATAAAAAAACAGTATAAAGGGATGGTGGCAAGCTACTCGGCAGTGTAACATAGAAATGCTAAAGCCAATGGTGTTCTTTCATGCATTCAGACTGCTATCTGAACCTGTTAGTTTGTCAGCTTACTACTGCACAGTTTTGAAGAGGATGACGAAATCATGAAATTAGAGCAGAAAATGAGCAAAATCTCAATCTGTATATGGCATCAAATTTGCACAGATGTTACAGAAACCTAATCACTTAAATCAAATTTGGACAAGTGACAAGAAATCTTATCACTTTAAATAGAAAGTTGAAAATTCAAAATGTGAAATGCTAGCGAGAATGACAGTGAACAATACAATATGCTCATGAGATGTTAAATATACCACCAATTCACGGAACATATAACTTTAAAGATATCCTCTCCATTAGTTTATACACGAAAAACAAAAAACCAAATTATACACCACTGCCCACATAATGAAAGAGTAGTCAAACTCTCAGCTTGAGAAATATTCCTCTAATTAACTCATCAAGGATGAGAATCACGACCATTAACCGTTGACTCAGGAACCACTGCACTAGACTTTTGCATTTGCACACTCCACCCCTCCTTAATCCCATTCGTGTCATCCTCATCATCTGATTCCAAAGTGAACTGTCCCAGGTTATCCATCTGCATCTCTCCTCCTCCGTTCCCAAGGGGCTTATACCGCATAAACTCTTGATTAATCCCATACATCTTACAGAAAGAGGAGTACACCACAACAGCGATAGTAATCAAAAGTGCCAAATGACAGTTAAATTGTAGCGTCGCAATTGCACGCCCTCGATGATACTCAGGATGCCCTTTGCACTTAATGGTGTAATTGCCCCTGCTCCTCTCATGCAAGGTACACCCATTAGCTATCAGATTCGAGTAAAATGAAAAACCCATTTGCAGAGTCCACATTCCTTGTAAAATTAACCCAATGCCACGCCCCAACCTCGGATAAGTCGATTTCGAGCTCTTTAACTCAAGCATGGTGGAAAATAGGCATATAGCAATTGGCACTAAAATCAGATCATAATAACGATTCTCAATTCCACTCGGATCCTTATTTTGCGTGTAAAACAACAAAAATTCCTCTCCAAAAGCGAACACATAGACTACATTCAGTAATTTGGAAGGAAGTCGAATAGACTCCTTCGTGTTTGTCAAAATGCCTAAAACAGAATAGAGGAGAAAAAGAAACGCAATTGCGATTACCTCCAACTGTAAGGCGAAACCCATATTATCCTTGGAGCTAACGGCATCGGATAACGAGATACTAGAGTTGACAATGAAGAGGACAGACAGTACAGAGACCAACAGGTTTGTTACCGACGATGGATACGATGCCGTCTTGGGCGTGGGTCTGTTAATATTTTGCGGCAACTGCACCGATGCAAGTGATGATGGGATTTGATTGAGTGAATCGAAGGCAGAGGCGAGTGATTCCCACGCGCCGATTAGAATTAGAGCACCGCCGGCGACTATATAGGTGAACAAACCCATCGTTGACTGTTCGATGGCTTCAAGCAGTGAATCTTAAGAAGAAATTAGGAAGCAGAGTGCAACTGGAACCTGGATGGATGTCTATATGTAAATATCGGGTCAACGATATGGAACCTGGATGTCTATATGTAAATATCGGGTCAACGAAAAAGGGAAACTAAAGGGCCTCGCTAATTACCCCATTTTTGGGGAATAGTTAGTTGCCCAACCAATTTTTCTTACTAAAAAATCATAATTTTCTCAACAATTAATTAGTAGATTATATAACATTATAGTTAATGTTGTATCTGTT
>JAUEKW010145276.1:0-10469 GCA_032274785.1 Ajuga reptans
TCTGTTGTAATTGTATATTTAAGGGCTTGAGTCCCAATGGAATAGAATGGAAAACTCCCAATACTTAGCATTCTATAAGGAGAACATATCTCTCTACTGAAAGAGAGGTGCATGTGGCAAAATTATGTGGTGGTGGCTGATGGCGGCGAGATCCTCCTAGTACGGCAGTATATCTTCTCAACCGACCTAATCTGGGATAGGCGGCACATCCGGTCGGATGGTTCCATTGTCGATTGGTTATTCCGATCGGACGGTTCTTTTGACAACAAGTCCCTTGAGGACGCGATACGCCTATCCCATACAAGTCCAAGTCCCTTTCTGGATAACGACGAACTGAATGACGACCCTCAATTTAAACACAAGACCGTAGGGTTTGATGTTTACAAGTATGACAGGAAAGAAAGTAGACTGAGGTACCTGGAGAGTTCACTGGAAGGGATGGCTCTGTTTATTGGTTTAAACCATTCGTGGGCGGCGGCGGCGCGTGACTTTCCTCAATTGAAGCCCAATTCCATTTATTTTACAGACGTCATAGAGCAGATTCCAGACGATGGAGGCCACGATATTGGGATATTCAATTATCAAGACTCCACTTTCTCCTCCTGCTATTATCCCTATGATTTCCGAAGCATCAAACAAATTACGCCGTCGCCGATCTGGTTCTTTCCCAACCTCGCTTAATTTTCTCCTGCTCTTTTATCCATTTATTTATTAGTCCTTTTCTTTCTGGATGATGTTAATGTTTGCTCAAGACTGGACACTCTGGCTCAAAGTTTGATTATCGCTCATTATCCATTGTTTGTGGGCAAAAATCGCAAATGGTCCCATAATTTATTACTTTTTTAATTTAGTCTCGTAACTTAAGCAATTGCTCAATTTTAGCCCAATTTTGGTTGGAAAATCACTCATTGGCCGGGATAGAGAATCCAATCAATCGTATCCCAAATATAAAACTATATTATTTTGATCCGACCTTGAGAACTTATTGTTTTTATCAGCTTCTCAAGACAATGTAGTTTGGGACATCGTAGTTGGGACAGAGAATCCAACCTCTTGCACTAGTGGTTTTACAATCCTTGGCATCATCTCCAATTCGGGCAATTCTACTCTACCCTTATAGGTAGAGCCTTCAATTCATTGAAGGTGTGATATGTGGCACATTTTGCAAAAGTTATAAATTTGTGAAAAGGTTGACCATTGATTTTTCAGACGTGCCACATATTATACAATAAAAAATTCTTATAAGAATACTCTATATAGTAATAAAAAATCATTGTACCAACTCGGGGCTAGTTATATTTAGGAATAAACTCCACATTGTAATAAGTCATATTCTTTTTAGGTCCCGTCTTAAGGATTTATGTCTCCATATAGGAATAAATGGCATTATATATATAAAAAAAAATCATTGCAATTAAGATGGCCTAAAATATTTATTTATGGTTAATTGTTCGTTTATCACCTTTGGGCGCCATTTGCTTGAAGTAGAAAAATATACTAATTTTATGAAAAATATACATATATTGAACAAACATTTATATACATATGAGCAATAACTATTATTTAGTTTATAGATATTCATACATATATTTTATATACTCTAAAAGTGCATGTATATATTTCTCCAAATAATGCTCAAGCAACATATATAATAGTAGTTTTCTTGCTCTCTTGGCAGTTAAAGATGGTGATTATATTTTACACGCTTTGTTCTAAAAAAGAATTATGTATTAAAATTATTTTTTTATTTAAAAAAGAATTAGTTTAAAAATTAATGTTTTGTTTTATTAATCAAAATAAAAATCTAAAAATTTTAATCTCACTAATAAGTTATATGTTATTGAATAAGTTAAAATAAATAATTGTAAATGAGAATATATAATCTCTAAAATAATATACCTTCATCAAATAATCATAAATAAAAAATTAGATTTTGAAATATGACTTTTTCTTTTTGTGGTGGGAGTAAATTTTATCAGACATGTACTCTAAGGTTGAAGTTGGGACAGTTATGCTACCTAATGCACTTCAGAGGATTGTTAGAATTATTTGCTTTAATTGGAAAATTCTTTAGTTTGTTTAAGCATATGGTGGGCAAGACTCATATGGTAAGTCTTTTGTGTGACGGTCATACGGATCATATTTATGTGACAGAGGGAAATTTTATTTTGATAATAGATTATGCCTTGGATATGGATACTGAGTTATTAATTTTGTTATGGATTAAACTCGCCACACGAAATTAGATTCATAACGGCCGCACACAATTTATTTTCATAATTTAAATTTAAGTTAAAAGTGATTTACATGTTTTTATGGAGCTTAGGAGTGGCACAAACGGAAGTTAGGAGCTCAATCTACCTACTAAAAGATGTATCCTTCCTTAATACTTCATTTGTGCTTATAATGAGAGCCCTGTTTCGGAAAAATTCTTACGGAATTCTTCTTCTTTAATACTCACTCCGTCCTCAGAATAAGAGTTATGTTTTACAGAATTTCTTGTTTCAAAATAAGTCATGTTTCAAAATCACATGTCACATTTTATGATACAGCCCAATGACAAAAGATTATTAAGAGTAGATTGTCAGGCCCAAGCCCAAGATCAGGCCCACGGTGGAATCATAAATATCCACATCCACCAACTGTGAAGGCATCCAAGAAAATATCGAGTCTTCTTCTTCGTCTTTGTTCTTAGGAGTTGCACCCACTCGAAGTGGTGTATTTTTCTATCTCTTTCTTCTTCTAGGAGCTTACACCTGCTCACTTAAATGTCGTGGCAAAACCTCAAGAATAATAATATAACTAAAAAGGACACAAACTTAGAAAACACAAATCAATTAACAATTAAGAAACAACCTAAATTTAAATAGAACCAAAGAAGCCCTTCTAGATACTGAGGCCCAAAACAAATCCGGACCGGTCCACTTCATCAAACAACTTCTTATTATTAATTTTTCTGCTAAAAACTATTCATTGTAGAGAGCAAAGTACTAATAGAAATATCTGTTTTTATTTTTAAAAATATTAATAGAAAATAATGATGCTGGGATATTTGATTATATTTCCATTGATCAATTTTCTATTTTTAATTTTTTTGACGATGTTTACGAAATTATATTTGTCATAATCAGATGAATGTGAGTGATTTTTTTTTTTTTTAGAGTGAGTGAAATTTAATTAAGTAGAGCCACACTTTAGAATATTATTGTTATATATATATATATGATATTTAATCAACATAAAAGTGGTGGGCAACATTTAATGATAGTAATCAAAATTTATTGTCTTATATTGTATTAATTAGTAATGGTGGGTTCTATTTTAAATAATTAATCTAGATAAAATAATTCATGTGAAAAAAGGTATGTAGTGAAAATAGATCTAAAGAAGATGATTTGGGTGTTTACTATAATGAAAAATGAAAAATATGATTTAAAAGAAAAATAGCCAAACACTAAACATGTTTCTTTATGATGATTTATAGTCAATGTATAGCAGCGTTTCATGGTTTATTTCATGCTGCACCTAGTTATTTATCTACTTTTTAAATACACACGACACATATATCCACATATATTGTTGCTAATCTACGGTGAATAATGCACCTGGTGTAATTTTTCCTGTGTAGCATCTAGAAGACTACATTTGGATTGCTTTTCCAAAAAAAAAAAAACTATTCTCTTTTCGTGAAGTTCTATGTTATCAATGCAAGTACTATCTGCATATGTTGGAGGTGTGATGTGCAGTGACGGATATATGAATTTTACTTCAGAGAAGGTGAAACTAATAAAAGTATATATAATAATAAATTGAAAAAATAAAGGAACACTTCTACTATTATTATAATTAAAATTTTGATATATTTGGACTTTTCTTTCTATATCAATACCCATACATTACATGCATACACATATATATAGGTAATATAAAAAATTTGTCCAAATTTTTTAAGGGGTAATTTTCTATATCATTGCCCACACGTTTAGAAAAAATATGTCTCTAATTGCATGAAATCTATCTATAAACAAAAGTAGTGACGAAATTGAGACAAAATGTTTGGTCTCTATAATGCTCTTCTCTAAAATTTATAGACCAATTTATTCCGTCTCTAAATTTAGTGAGTGAATATTAATAATTTTTTACCACTTTCCATCACTATTATATTTCTATTTCGTTTTTATTTAGTGACCGATATTATCCGTTACTAATTTCCGTCTCTAATATGATTTTTTTTTTGTAGTGAAAAATTTGTCAAAGAAAGATTATAACTTACTCCTTTGTCCCATAATAAGAGTTATCTTTGAAAATATACACTTTTTATTTTTTGTCAATGTGATGAAGGTATAACTCTTCAAATTAAAACCATCAATATATACACTCACGCGACTTATTTTAATTTTTTATTTGACTTAATCAATCATATCTAACTGATTTGTTATTTTTTTTTTACTTTAACTAGTAAATTAACGAGATATTAATTTTTTAAACAGGACTCTTATTTTGAGACAAATATATAAAATTTTCTAATAGAACTTTTATTATGGAACAAAGGAAATATCTTTATTTATGTCACATATAGTACATCCAATAGAATGCACATACAATAGAATGTCTCATTGTTTCATCCTTTTTCAGAAAACACAATCAAATACTTAAAAATCATTTTTACACACATCACCCTTTTCTAAACAATGTCCTAAAAGAGACGCTAGACGCTGGTTGAACGATGGACTGTGATTTAGCATAGAATTGGAGTTTAGGTAAGATTAAGTAGGGAGCAATCGAGATGTAGGTGGTCGAGGATAGTCTAGCAACTAGATGTAGTCAGAGCTAGACAGAGACTTTTAGAACAAAGTTTCTAAATATCTCCTCTCAAAAACTCTTTACCGGAACCAATCAAAAGCCATTACCATTTACTACCTAAGTGGCTTGAAGAATAGTCTCGTCGATGCATTATTGGACATTAATTCCTCATGTTTTCATGGTCGAAGCTGGAAACATTAATAGCTTATTAATTAATCGTATCAATGAAGTTGAAATATATTAATTGTGATTAATAAGGGTAGGTGAGAAAACCCTCAATATCTATAGTTTATTTTTGAGTAACACTTATGTGCCCCTGATGCATGAATCTTCTTATGTGCAACGAGTTGACCCAAACCCGATTTTCAAAAAGATATTAGTTTTTCTCAAAAAAGTATTACTTTTTTTGCAAAAATGTATCAATCGCTATAAAATTGATATACTTAAATGGACTTCAAATTTTTTATATTTTTTTATTTAACGCATTTTTTGAGGTCCACTCAATAAAGTAACGAAAAAGTATCACTTAATTGGCTAAAAGTATTACTATTTTTTAATAAAAGCACCAATCCAAAGTTATACTTTCATTCACAAATTTATTAAAACAAGTAATATTTTTTGCCAATAAGTAATATTTTTTGGCAAAAAAATTATACATTTTGAACCGGGTAAAATTATCCTACCCGTTGCATATAAAAAGATCCATGTGTTATATTTTGTAAACTGGGAGATTGATTCAACAAGATTAATTGATACAGGAGTGTATCAATGTATATATATACAATACAGAAGAAACAAAACTGACAGAAGGCTAACATAACTAATAGAAGGAAAACTAACTCTAACAGAATACTTAACGGAATAACTAACAGACTTAACTAACTGACTTAAAGTCTGTTATGATAATTAACTAACTTAATACTTTAACATGCTCCTATTCGAGTGAAGCTACTATGATAATTAACTAACTTAATACTTTAACATGCTCCTATTCGAGTGAAGCTACTCTGACTTCTCCATTCTCCATTCACACAAAATCAGCACACATCAGTTTGGATAAGGTATGAAATCTGTTGGCTGATAAACTTTTGGTTAGGTCATCTGCAGCTTGTGATTCAGTAGGAACATAGCCAACTTGTACTTCTCTAGCTTTCACTTTTTCACGAATGAAGTGTATGTCAAGCTCAATATGCTTTGTTCTTGAGTGCAGAGCAGAATGTGAGGCAAGTGAAATGGCTCCTTGATTGTCTGACCAAATAACAGCAGGTTTGATGACTTTGACTCCAATCTCATCAAGCAGATTATGAATCCAAGTGATTTCAGTTGTAGCCAAAGCTAAGGCTCTATATTCTGCTTCTGTGCTGCTTCTGGCCACCAGTGGCTGCTTCTTTGAGCACCAGAAAATAGGATTACTTCCTAGGAACAATCAGTATCCAGTTGTACTTCTTCTATCATCAGGACAACTTGCCCAATCTGCATCAACAAAACCATGTAGTGAGAACCTAGTGACAGGCTTAATAAGTATGCCTCTATTTATAGTACCACTTAAATATCTAAGCACTCTCTTACATGCTTTCCACTATTTTTCAGTGAGAATTTGTAGAAATTAACTTAGTTTGTTTACAGAAAAGGCAATTTCAGGTCTTGTTAGCTGAAGATACTGAAGTGAACCTACCACTTTTCTGTAAAGTGTAGGTTGATCATAGGCTGCACTATCACTAGTGTGAAGTTTGACATTAGTACATCTAGGTGCTAAAATATGCTTACAATTTTCCATGTCTACAGCTTTTAACAAGTCAGAAATGTACTTAGTTTGTTTAAGAAAGATCCCTTGACCAGTTCTATGTGCTTCTATTCCCAGAAAATAATTAACTTCCCCTAAGTTCTTAAGAGAAAATTCCTTATCCAGAAGAGAGATAACTTCTTGAACAGCACAAGAATTACTACCAGTAACTAGTATATCATCAACATAAACAAGTAACAGCAATAGATGATTACCTTGGTTTCTGAAAAACAAAGAAGAGTCTGCAACAGATTTTTTAAAACCAATACTAAACAGAAAAGCACCAAGTTTGTCATACCAAGCCTTTGGGGCTTGTTTTAACCCATATAAAGATTTCTTGAGTTGACAGACAAATTCAGGATGAGAATTGGAAACATACCCTTCAGGTTGAAACATGTAAACCTTTTCTTGTAAATCACCTTTTAGGAAAGCATTGTTGATATCAACTTGTTGGATTGGCCAGCCTTTTTGTGACAGCAAGAGACATCATAATCCTTATTGTCACAGGTTTAACAGCAGGGCTGTAAGTGGAAAAATAGTCCACTCCAGCAGTTTGCTGAAAACCCCTGGCCACTAGCCTTGCTTTGAACCTATCAATTTTCCCATCTTGCTGATACTTAATCCTGAAAACCCACTTACATGTGACAGGATTCATAGAGTTTTGAAAAGGAACCAATTCCCAGGTGCCATTGTTTAGTAAAGCATTGTACTCCTCATCCATGGCAGACTTCCATCTGGGAGAAGCTAAAGCTTGAGCAACTGAGCTTGGTTAAGTATTGTCAGAATTTACAACAGCAGAAAAAATTTTGGGCTTAAAAATCCCTGCTTTTGACCTTGTGGTCATGGGATGCAAGTTAACATGTGAACTGCTAGAAGTAGATTTATTAAGTTCAGAAATAGAATTGACAGCAGAAGAATTAGTAGAACCAGAACTGTTGTCATTAGAGGGATTAGGATTAGTGATACAGTTGTTATCTTCCGTAATATCTGTCCTTTCAGAACAAGAATGTACAGGGAGAATAGGTAACACACTGATGCTTTCAGTATCAGGAGAAGCACCATGATCATTGGGAAATAAAGAAAGATATGGAAATTCAAATTCATTGAACACAACAGTTCTGACAGTGTACACCCTTCCTGTGGTACTAAGACACCTATATCCCTTGTGAAACAAACTATAACCAACAAAGACACATTTAGCAGATATGTATTCTAACTTAGAAGAGTTATAGGGTCTTAGATAAGGAAAACAAGCACATCCAAAGGGTTTTAAAAGGGAATATTCTGGAACCCTTTTGAATAGTTTTTCAAAAGGAGAAATATTTCCAAGAACAGATGTAGGTAACATATTCAAGGTATAACATGCAGATGCAAAAGCTTCCCACCAAAAAGAAAAAGGAAGATGAGATTGGGACAGAAGAGATAACCCAGCTTGAACCACATGTTGATGCTTTCTCTCAGCTGTTCCATTTTGAGGATGTGTGTATGGACAAGAGTATCTGTACAGAATGCCTTTGGTCTGAAAATAAGACTGTAAACTCCTATACTCTCCCCCAAAATCTGATTGAAAAGCTTTTACTCTACACTCAAAATATCTTTCCACCATGCAAATGAAATTTAAAGTTGTAGAATACACTTGAGATTTCAAGGTCAAAGGATAAATCCATGAATATCTTGTAAAATCATCAATAAACACAATATAATATCTATAACCTGCATTGGAACAGACACTAGCAGGTCCCCAAACATCAGTATGAACAAGTTGAAAAGGGCCAGTAGTGTGATGTATAACAGAAGGAAAAGACATACTTTTAATTTTACCAGCTTGAAAAGCCTCACAAAAAGGCAATTTATTGATGTTATGAGAAATGTTTAACTGCTTGAGAACAGTGGCAAGAACAGAATTACATGGATGGCCTAACCTATTGTGCCACTGAAGAATTGTATTACAAACAGCAGATCCAGAATTACAAACAAGAACATTTGGCCTAGAAACAGCATGTGCAGAATTACAAAGAACAGAATTACAAGAAACAGACTTAGGTGTACATGGAATAGTAGTATTGCAAGGGATAGTGTTATATGCAGCAGAACTTGTATTATGAGGAGCAGCAGGTGGTTGTGGCAGGTCAAGATGATACAGGCCATTTCTAAGGGAACCTCTGAGCAGCAGTTTGCTGGAACTCAGATCCTTGATAAAATAATGAGAATCAAAGAAAACAATGTAAGCATTATTATCCTTCAAGAACTGAGAAATACTGAGCAAATTCTTGGTAATAGAAGGAGCAACAAGAACATTTTGTAGAATTAAAGCCTTATCATAACAAAGAGTAGGTAAAGAACCAGAACCAACATGAGAGAAAGAAACATGAGAGCCATTACCAACAACTATTTTACCTGTGCCTTGGTAGGGAATTTGCCGATGTAGGTTAGTGGGATTGGAAGTGACATGGTGGGTGGCACCACTGTCAATATACCAATCAGTATTGGCATCATCAGAGGTAGGAAGAGCTGTAATGGTGTTGACAGAAGCAGTTCCAGAAGATGCATCAGCCACAGAATCTGAATGAACAGTGGTGTTGTGAACCTGTGGTCTCTGTGAGTCATTTTGAACAACAGTGGGGTCAAGACCAGGGTAATCCTCATTGAATCTATCCCAACAATGTGCAGCCACATGATTTGGCCTGCCACAAAGCTGACAAATCACTCTAGATGTGCCTCTATAACCCCCTCTAGAACCCCCTCTGGTGTAATTTCCTCTATTACTAGAATTTCCTTGATTTCTCCCACCTCTGATTCCATTATAACCTCCTCTTGGAGGCATTCTTGAACCTCCTCTGGAATACGGATTATAGCCCCCTCTTCTGGCAGCCAAATTAACACTAGGATGAATTGTCTCAGAATAAGTCTGTTGGTGAATGCGCATATCTTGAGTGAGTAAAAGACTTTGTAACTCAGTAACTGAAATGCCTTCAACACGAGTTGTAACATTAATAATGAGAGACTCATATTCTGGTCCCAAACCAGACAGAATGAACATAACAAGATCATTATCATTGATCTCTTGGCCAGCAGATTGAATAGAATCAGCAATGTCTCTCATTTTGAGAACATATTCCTCTATACTTAAGTTTCCTTTCTTGAGGGAGGACAACTGATACCTAAGACTTAACACATTGGCTTTGGATTGTGACTGAAACAAATCCTCAAACACTTTCCAGACATGAGATGAAGAAGTACAACGATTAACATGACCTAACATTGGTTCTGAAATGGAACTCAACAGCCAACACATTAAGAATTGATCCTTGCGTATCCAAAGGTCATACGCTGGATTAGGAGAACTTACAGTAACAGTCTCAGTTGATCCGGCAACAACAGATGTAGTTTGAATCTCCTGCGATGGGGGAGATGTTGTACCAAACAGGAAGCCATCAAAACCATGAGTGCGAACTGTGGTGACAACTTGAATCCGCCAATAGGCGTAATTTGTACGATCTAACCGCAAGGTTAGTGCTGTAAACGTGGGAAACGTAAATTCTGGCATAGTTCTGGACAACATACGAAAGAATCGAAGAACTTGTGAAATGATTCACACAAAGAACAGAGAAAAACAGAAAGAAGAGCAAGAAGATGAATCTTGTGCGAGATGAAGAAAAGAATGCTCTGATCACAAGCCCTGGCTCTGATACCATGTTATATTTTGTAAACTGGGAGATTGATTCAACAAGATTAATTGATACATGAGTGTATCAGTGTATATATATACAATACGGGAAAAATCCATTTTTAGGACAGTATGTTAAGCCTTGTCTAGAGAAAAACCCCTATATTTCATAATTTCAATTTTAGGACACTATGTTTAGGCATTCGTCCAATTTTA
>JAUEKW010145286.1:0-18936 GCA_032274785.1 Ajuga reptans
GTATTGCTCCTATAGCCATCAAAAGATTACAACTCCCCCAATATTTGTCAAATTTTTGCTTCATCTTTCTAACCATACTTCGAATGAACTCATTAGAATGATTTTCTTTCCCATCCAAAATATGTTTGACTCTCCAAATAACAGCAAGGACATCCTCGCACATTTACAGAATATAGTTCTGACTTCCAAAACAATTAAACTCTTCAAAAGTTTTTTTCCAATTTCATCCAACGACTGCCTACTAGAGTTGGATTATTCATGAAGAAGTAATATTAAAACAAAAAAAAAAATAACTAATTGAAGCCCATGTATTGCAGAATGGAGGTACTCCAAAGAGTTAGATGGCTTAAGCACTGAGTAATCACTGGTTAACATGGGTTTAAGAAATTGCACAACGAACTTCAGACAAAAAGCTTGCCTTAAGTGCCATGTCATCAATTCCTTTTGTTGTTAAAACAACATTTTCTCCTGCCTTAAGTATCTTCTCAATACGTTCTTTCGTCATGTCAGCTTCTCTGCAAGACAAAGTCGCAATGTTGCACTAATCATTATTCAATTACAGGCAAGAGCCCAAGAAAAATATATGCTCTGATAATTACACAAAAACTTGTGGTGCAGCCTCTCAAACCATCCATTGTAATGCTTAAACGATAGCAAAGAGAACGAGCTGTTAAATCCATTTAAGAGATCTTAGTTAATTAGAGATCAAAGAATTGATCTATTTAAGCTGCAAAATTGATTTTTATCTCATTTCATCCATCCAAAGATAACACTGAACTAACACATAAAATAAGCAAATACAAATGTGTAGAATCCACGAAAATAATTTAAAGCTTCTGCTATTAGTTGCACCTTTGAATTTCAGGCTGCATGTATACATATATGCCCACAACAGACCAAATTCTACAGTTTTCTTACTTCAATATCTGCCACACTACACAGTGTTGCATTTCTTCTACGATGTAAAAAAACCTATTCGGTGCAAAATTAGACAAAATAATTATTTTTCCCAGATCTGAAGGAAAAATAGAGGGAGAAAAAAATCTGTTTGCAAGTGCGATGAACGTGCTTCAAGATTTCACAGAGTTTGAAAATTTATTCGTTTCAACGGAGAGGACGAGATCTAAGAGAGAGAGCACATACAATTTCACAAGAATCTCCAAATTGCTGGTGCGATGTCGCCGCAGCTTTCGAACTTTGGGAGCTTGTGGCTTGACTCGCCGCCGCACAGGCGAGATATTCCGGTGATCGGCGCCGGAAGATGTCTTCCTCCTCTCTGAAGAGGTAAAGAGCGGCTGGATCAGATTCTGAATGGGGAGGGAAATAAAACCCTAATTTTTGTTACATACTCCCTATTTATATTTAATTTAAAATAATATTTATTTTAATTATATATTATATTCTATACTTAAAATATATAAATATATATATATTATATAAATATCGAACGAATATTCAGAAGTTTCGAATCGAATAATTGTAAATTTGAATTTGAATTTGAAATTTTTAAATTTGAATCACCCTAAACGAATTCGAATCACGAATCGAATCGAATATATTTGATTTGACTTGTATCCCTAACGGTACCAATTCATGTTAATGGCATAGGCGTGCCATCAGCAGTCACAACAAAGGTGGATGGGGGGTTACAAGACAAAGATGTAAAGGCAGAAAAGCTAGGGGACATATGATTTCCAGCGCCAGAATCTAAAATCCAAGACGAAGAAGTGATACCTGAACCAAGAGATGGTGGGGAGGGATAAGGAGCAGAAAGAGCATGAGACTGAGTGTGGCTTTGAAACAGTTGGAAGGCGAGGAATTTCTAAAATTGATCAGCTACAGAATCGGTACTAGGATTCAGCGGAGCATCTGAAACTGAGTGATCAATGGAGGGCACAAGGGCAGCCTGAGTAGGTAGCAAATAATTCTGGGACTGACCCCCAGAATACGACTTATGTTGCCTACCGTGATATTGCTGAGTAAGCTTCTGTCCTTGTGTCCTTAACTGTGGAGGCTTCCAACCTTGCCCTAACTGAGAAGGCTTCCAACCAAACCCTTTTCACAGCTCTGGACATTGATTCTTCCAATGCCCTGGTTGCTTGCAATAATTACAATTGCCTATGACAGATGTTTTGTACTGATGTATAGGGGGCTGCAAGGACCGGAGCAGACGGTGAGGCTACCAAGATGGAAGTAGAATCAGTATGGGTATGTACCCCTTCAAAGTTTTCAAACAAGTTTCTTCGGACATGAGTTCATTTACCACATCTTCAACAAACGGTAAGGGCTTGCAGTGCAAAAGTCCTGAACGACAATTTTCAAATTCTGGACGAAGACCCATCAGAAGCTGAACAAGCCGGTCTTCATCTCTACATTTTATATATGCATCACATGCTTACAATTCAACAGATTCTGTTAATGCTAATTGATCCCAAAGAGTAGTCATTTCACAGAAAAAATATTGAATACCCAAATCATTCTGGACAAGTGCACGAATTTCAGATTGTAACTGATATTTAACAGCAAAGTTGTTCTGCAGAAATAATCTTTTCAAATAATCCCAAATCTCTTTTGCATTTTTGAACTTAGCTAATTGGACACCAATTCTTTGTTCAACAGAATTATTTATCCAAGTGATAATCTTCGAATTATTGGTCTCCCAACCACGAAATAACTCATCAAATTTTTCATCTTCAAGTTTAGGACATTTTGCTTTTCCAGAAACATAGTCCCAAAGACCTTTCCCCTTCAAAAAAATTATCATCACATAACTCCAATACGAGAAATTCTCCCCATCTAAACGAACACCAATGGATTGTAATGAATCATCACCTCCAGCCATCATATACAATTAATCAACGAGAGCAGAAGAAAAGAAACCTGAGCAAAGATGAAGATGACGAACACGAACAGCAGCGGAAACCCGAACCCCGACAGGGGCACGCTGCCCCCTGCGAACCCCCAACCAACTCACGTGATTGATTTTGCTATTTTGACTAGCTCTAGCACCATGTTAGAATTCATTTAACTCATAGTCCTTATCACTAATATCAAGAGACAGGATATACAAAACATGAATATTAATATATTGAATTCTTACATAAAGAAGGGCAGTTAGACCCCTATATATAGGGTCTGAAACAAACAACTAAAATGTAGTTTTTCTATGTGGGACAATAATACAAAAGGTACTAACAAGCAAATAAAAGGTAGTACAACCAAATGCTAACACTCACATCTACCAAGATTTATACTAAAAGATTTGCAAGAAAGCAATGTTGTAACTAAATAGAGGAAGATGATAAAGTAAGAGATCCCTCCTCTTTCCTACTATATGGTAGATATGGAGGATAAAAGAGAAAGAGCAAACCTAATTTTCTCCTAAAATAGCATGAAATTCTAATATAAATCCTAAATCTTAGTGGATTGAAATTCTCAATTGATTTTGCACTTAAGAAAACAAATTCATTTTAAAATAGGTTGTATATGAAATTTAGATCTCTATTTTCTTTTCCTTGGTTTATTGAAAACATCCCCCTAAAATATTTAAAAACCAAGAAGCAAATCTTTCTTTTTATATAAGAGAGTTTGTTTTATATTGATTAAAATAGAAATACCGACTTTCATTATTTAAAAGCATATTAACTTTATGCAAGAGTCTTTTGGCTGAATATCATGGCCCATGATTTTAGATTTTGGTTGAAGTGATCTCGGGTTCTAAACCACATCTTCATCTCTCAATTTCTGTTATACAAAAAAAAGAAAAAAAAAGAAAAGAAAATATATTCTTTAGGTTTTAGGAAAATAGAGAATACAAAAATTATTAATGGAAATAAAATAAAATAAAAATAATATCAAAGAAGTTTTAAGATCTAATCTAGAGTTTTTTTTAAAAAAAAAAAAAAATTCAAAATGACTCATAGATAACCAGGGTTAGACAAAATAGAATTAAGTGGAAGCACTAGCTTTTATGCCCTCCTTGGTAATTCAAAGCAGATTTAGTTGATAGGAGTTTTTTTGTTTCATTTTAAATTATACTCTGATAGTTCAAATTACTAGAAAACTCTCTTTCTCTCTAGAAAACACTCCCAACCCTAATATCTTTCCCCCCTCCCCCTCCTCCTTGGGCCGCCGCCCACTCCATCCCCCACCCAAGGCCACCAAATGCCGGCGGCATCGGCATGAAGCCGTCGGCACCCATCATCTTCTTCCATATTTTTTACAGTGGTTTGTATTGTGGAGGCTCGTTTCGTCTTCTTGTTTCTACCGGTGAAAATGACTTGAGCCTCCCCTTTACGTTCGTCGGATGTGTGTTGGAGCCTTCAATGTTTGTCTTTCTGTCGTCGAGCTCGATGTCGGATTTGCTGCGCCTTTGGTTTCTTTGGAGGATGGTGGTCGGTGGTTGGAGGTGAGGCGGTGTTGGGTCGGCGGATCCGGTGGCTTTGGAGGGGGAGAGGCTTCTTGCTCTTTTTTCCATTTCTGTTTGGCTCGATTTTTTTCCTTTTTTTTTCTTTTTTCTTTTCTATTTTTTGTTCTTTTGCTTATGTGTATTGTTGTTATTTTCTATTGGAAGATGTATCTAAACAGATTTTTAGTTTGGTGTTGATAGGGTGTTTTACATCAGTGTCAGCTAAATTAGGTATTGGTTTAGGATAAACACTTTCTTTTGGTTTGTAATGATTGTAGCATGTAGGTTTCCTTTTGGATTGTTGTTGTCTCCGTTATGGAGTGTCATACCTCATTTTTGGAGTGCCTTGACTCCTTTTTTGGAGTGGTTGAACCACGACACCCTTCTGGGATTGTCGTTCGGGGTTCCAGGTTATATTTGGACTACTTTGGTGGCTCGAATGGACCATTTGGTCAGTTGGCCTTTTTGATGAAATGAAAACCTATCGTTTAAAAAAAAAAGATAGTTCAAATTAAACTTGGTCGTTCTAATAAACATCTTAGTAAGTGGATTGCAACTTGTACTTTGACTTGTTATTTTAATATCTTTTTATATGATATATTGTTTCAAAACAAATAAAATATAGGGTGTGTTTGGTAATGGTTGGGGGCAATTCATTGGGGGCAATCCCGACCAATTATGTGCTTGATTTTAAAGGGTTTGATGTGTTACCTTATTTTAGTTAGGTTGGAGGCTTAAAAAGAAAGATATTTATATATTGTTTGTTTGAAAAAATATTACAATATCTAAAGATATTTACCTATTAATTGTCTCAGCCAACAGTACCCCAACTCTCTCCAGCCATAACCAAACACAACCATAGTTTAACAAGTAGAAGCAAGCTATATGATGTATTTCAAGAAAATGAGAAAGAATATAAAGGAGAAAGAATATAGCAAATTCTAAACGAGTTGATGAGGACTTTAATGTATGAGTACAACGGAAATGATTCACTACTTAACGTAAGCACATGTTTTTTTTTTTTTAAAGGAGATATTGACAAAAAAACTTTACTAATTTTGTTAAGGAGTGACGTGTGCTAAAATTAAATAGTAAATAGATTGATTTAACAAAAAACTTTACTAATTTTGTTAAGCAGTGACGTGTGCTATCGAAGTTGTGAGGACTGGAATGAGCAATCTGTGGAGTGCGACCATCAATCCTTTCTCACATTCATCATCCAGCCTGCCAGTTAATGCCACGAACTCCCCGTGGTTCATTTCTCTTAATTATAATAAATTATAAATTATAAATTATAAATTCGATTACATCTTGATAATTCTTGAATTTGCTCACTTTTCTTTCACTGAAACCGTCTATCAGGATAGGCAAGTTTAGAATTTGTGGCAATCGCCGTGCAAATGGAGAACTCCGGTAAGTTCCGTTCTGCATATTTGTCTTTCTCCTGTGTTTAATCGCTAATGTTGAATGTGCTTTTGTAATTTATTGAAATGCTTTTATTTGGTCACTAGTTTCAGTTAGTTTATGTGCATTCCGATTATTGGGTTCTGTAATTTGCGTTTCATCGTGCTTATTATTGTTTGGTTGTTATTTCTTCTTAGGGATTCTTATGTTGAGTTATTAATTATTAATATTTCTACGAGATATTGAAATTTCACCCCATTTTTAAGTTTGATTGTTGCGAACTACTTGTTTTGGTGAGGTTGATCAATTTAGGTGGAAAAAGCGTTTGAAATTACTTATTTTTGGGAGAAGGATGGGTTTTTTCTGTTTTATTGAGATGCATATTTGAGATTGATTGATGAGTAAAGACTACATAATTTGTTTTTGAGATATCCGAGTTTTGTTTTATTATTTATTTATTTATTTTATTTTTTAAAAGAAAAAAATGGGGGCTGGTTCTAGTCACTATTTTAACGTGTTATATCACTATATGTTGATGAATTGAGGTGAACTGAACTGAAACGAAGAGGTGCTTGTTTTGGTCTGTGCAGGGAACCATCCGGAAATAACAGTACCACCAGTTGAGGGAGTTGCGGGAGGTGGGACGGCGTATGGATGGAGTGAAAGTGGCATACAGGATCCAAACATGCTGAGGGGCACAATTGATCCCTTGAAAGTTCATTCTTCAGAATTATTGCATGTTTGGTGCATGCCAAACACAGCAAATGTGGGGCCACAGGACATGCCTCGTACACTGGATCCTGTAAGTCTGGACAAATTTTATTAGTAAATGTTACTCCTACTTTTAGGTATGTTCTTGCTACTATGTCCTTTGGTTGTATCAACATAGATTGGGGAGGATTAATTATGGTAATAATTTTAAGGAGCCTTAGTATGTGACTGAAATTGCATGAAGTATGTTGGAGCGTTCTTTTAGATTTGGGCAGTTGTACCTTTAACCTTCTTTTGCCTGCATGTCTATGTCTGTACTTTGTTACTACTACTTCTAGTCACATTGGTTTATTCTTTTGCATTTAGTTAACATTGCTTTTCTGTAATTCTATGTTCTAACTCAGTCATGACCTTCCCGACATGCGACACACAAATCCAATTGGATATGCCATATGCTATCCATAAGAACTAGTGCCTTCTTCTTTCTGACATTGTTTCCCTTGAAGATTTCTCTGTTAGCAGCAAGAAATGAGAGGGAAAGCTTCCAGATAGCTATACGTCCAAAAGTTTCTTGGGCTGGATCCACTATTGCTGGAACTGTGCAGATGCAATGTTCTGATCTGTGCTCCACTTCTGGTGATAGGTTTGTCTCTTAAAAATGTTGACATTTTGTTTTGTTATGCTGTGTAATGGTAAATTATGAAGCTAACCTTTTTGAGTATATGCAGATTGGTAGTTGGTGAATCATTGAAGGTGAGGCGTGTGGTGCCAGTTTTAGGTGTCCCAGATGCTCTTGTGCCTCTTGAAGTACCATTTTCTCAACTGATCCTTTTTCCTGGGTACTGAGGTCTTCCATTTTGATACAGACATTTGTCAATTCTATCTTGATGTTTGAACTAACCGTATAACCCTTAACTAACTAATATGTTCTTGCAGAGACACGACGGCAATTTGGGTTTCAATTGATGTCTCAGAAACACAGCCGCCTGGTCAATATGAAGGAGAATTCATAATAACCGCTACCAGAGCTGACACGGAGTAATAGTCTAACCTCTTAAGTTAAATTTTAGGTTTTGAAACTTTAGCATTTCTCTTATTTACTTTTCATGATTACAAAATATTACTGCTTATTTTATTATTACATCATATATTTATCTGCACTCTCAATTCTGACATACTATAGATCTGCTGCACAATGGCTGGGTAAAGCTGAGAGAAATGAACTTTACCAAGAATTAAGGAGCTGTCTTGATTTAATGGAGCCCATTGATGGAAAACCATTGGAAGAAGCGGTGGGTTCTATGCCTTATAACCGAATCTTCAATCGTCAAATCGATCTTGAAATTGTACCAGATACTCTTTTGAGCTTCTAAATGATCATATACTTTTTAAACTTTTTAGGTGGAGAAAATGAAATCTACATCTTCATCTTTGAAAAGAGTTCTTCTGTTGCCATCATTTTCAGACCTATGTCTGGATAATAATGGATCAGCAGATATGATGGAGGAGGATGCCATTTCGAACCTTTCAGTTCGTGTGAAGCTAAGTTTAACAGTCTGGGATTTTATTCTTCCAGTTACGCCTTCTGTTCCAGCTGTTATTGGTGTATCCTCGAATATGTTTCCTTCAAAATTTAATCCATGTTTTGGTTGCTGTTCCGCTCCCATTGTCCTGAGGTTCTGTTTGGCTGTCTGCCAATGTGGATCCTTTTTTCCCTTTGTTTCTGTATCTGTTGAACAGCTTTGACTAATCATGCGATGCACAAAAGTCAAAACTCATGTTTTCTCGAAAGTGATGCGGATTTGTTCGAATGTTCGCCAATCTTCATCCCTTCTCTTTCTTTGTTCTTATTTCTGTTGAACAGCTCTGGTATACTATACGATGATAATATTCCTAATTGTTTTGGTTAGTTTCTCTAGGAATGCTAAGATTGGTGGGCAACATGGAAAGCAATTTTCACAGAACTCGGATACTCAAAATGTGATAGAAGTTACTTTATTCCAGTTAACTGTTACTCTATTCACATGGAAAGCAATTCTTTCATAGTCTTTTTGTATTTATTTTGAATAAATTGGCAAATTGCTTCATACTTAATTGCATATGTTGGTGAAACATAGAAGAGGATGAACTTCCTTAACGGTATATAGATATCCGATACAGTGATTGAAGACCGTTTTGGTGTTGAGCACGGAAGCAGCCAGTGGTATGAAGCACTGGATCAGCATTTTAAGTGGCTGCTACAATATAAAATCAGCCCATACTTTTGCAGGTGGCGTGAAAGTATGCAAGTACTGACGTACACCTGTCCATGGCCAGGTAATACAATATAAATAGCTTAGAAGAATAATGTGACCTAGAATAAATGTAGCATGTGCATTCTTATTATTCAAAATACTCAGTACTCTCTGCATCTCTTTATTTTTTGCTCAAAATATCCATCCAGTGTAAATCAGTCAAGATTAATGTTGCCTCTTATCATACTTCCTTGACTCTGGCATACTGTATTGCTTCACTTATTGGTGCAGCTGATCATCCGAAATCAGATGAGTATTTTTCTGACCCAAGGCTTGCAGCATATGCTGTACCTTATAGTCCAGTGGTCTCCTGGTATGTATGCAGGCCTTCTTAGCTCATTCTTTCTTGCTGTTTCTGTTGCTTAATTTGATTATTTCATATTTGCCTCTTAATGTGCGTTAGTGGCGATACAGCAAAGGACTTTCTGCAAAGAGAAGTGGAGATACTAAGAAGAAAGAATCATTGGAGAAAGGCATACTTCTATTTGTGGGATGAGGTGAGAACAGGAGACCAAACTTCGTCTGCTCAACTGAATATTTGCAGCTTCTGTAACGGCTTCTTGTTTTCAAGCTTGTTGTCGGGCGTTGATAGGGCATAGATCTGAACATGCATATTTCTTGATAATAAGGGCTACCATGAAGATGATGCGTCTGGATAACACGAACTGAAGGAAATATAGGATAATGACTTCTTGGTATCTAATTTCGTAGAGAGGTAGACACATAGGATGCTGTAAGTTTAGCTCCGCCTCCACAGTTGTGAATAAGCCTTGGCATTATCTGCAAGATTGATTTGCGAGAAAACTGTTGTATTCTAATTCGACCACTTTTCTAAGTTATCTTTGCAATTTCTTCTATATGGTGTTTTTTCTTCCAAAATGACTTGTACCAAACCCTTCTTCCTTTAGGCATAACATTACATGGTTACATGAGTAGAAAGCTCTAACTCTTAAGTGTGTGCATGTTTCCTAAATAATTTTTTTTTTTTGTTAAAAAATACTGTCTCTTTTCTTCTTACTTTTTTCCTCCTTCTTGGGCTATGTGTATGTCGTCTTCAGCCATTGAACCTTCAACATTATGAAGCTATTCGCAACATGGCAAGTGAGGTTCATGCATATGCACCTGATGCTCGCATAATGACAACTTACTATTGTGGTGAGTAACTTGTCTCCGGTAACTTGAAGCACTTTATCAACTTGCTGTAGTGCTTTTATCTGAACTTGATGCTGAAAGTCTACTAGGATAACAAAAAGGTATTCGTCTATTAGAGCAAACTAGCATTGATTCCTTATTGCCTGTGAATTGTGATAAGTGCATGCTTTAATCCTTATGTTGCTCCTGATCCAAATTAAACACAAAAACAGCTTAAACCACTTCCTTTGTTCATCTATCTGCCCGCTGGTATCTTGTTGCGAGTTATAGGTAACAGAAGGAATGTCAAATCCATCCTAGCTTGATTTTATTGTGTATAAATCAGAGATTGACTAGCATGTCCTGAACATTCTATCAGCACCTACTGAGCATTACAGGGCTCTTGCTGTGACAGGAGAATCACTACTGGATAACTGACTTTGACCATGCTAATATTGGTTAATAAGATGCACTGCCAATTTATTGTTTCATTTCTATAGATATATGTGGGCTAGATGCTATGATTCTATCTCTTCTATTGAGATACATAAGAATATCACATATGCTATTCAGCCTGAAATTCTCAGTGCAAAATCACATGGAGTCTCTCTCTCTTCATCCAGCATATTTTATAATTAGTATCCTGTAGCCGTGTTTTGCGCTGATCATCACTAATCAGACATGTTTGAGTCCTTAGTCAAGTAAGTTAATGGTGCTGGGTTAAGGCATTAGAACTTCTATAATCTGCTAGCCTCTATTGCTTATTCTTCTACCTGAAAGGAACCTTTTGATACTAACTATAACATTGCGTAGGGATAGGGTACATACTCAGATAGATGTGTCTAAAACTTTATGCAGGTCCAAGTGATGCACCGTTGGCTTCTAATAACTTTGAGGCTTTTCTTAAAGTTCCAGAGTTTCTTCGCCCTCACAACCAAATTTATTGCACGAGGTATTGACTCATTTAACTTTCCTCTTCAAGCTTCTAATTTATGTTTTTTAGCTCAAGCTCCACTGGATCCGAACCGTTCATCTGAAGTTACCAAATCTTGTTCTACAATCATGCACACATATCCACTCTGGAAGTTATTTATGTGCTCTTTATATTTGGTTTTATAGATATCGTGTCATCATTTTATCTTTTCCTGTTGCAGTGAATGGGTGATCGGCAACCGTGAAGATCTGGCGAAGGATATAATTGCACAAATACAGCCTGAAAATGGTGAGGTAATGTATTTTAATTCCTCTTTTTGTGAATTTCATTCTTCAATATTTTGTAACTTGTGATAGAACAACTACAAATGATGCTAATCTAGCCTTTAAAAAAAAAAGTGAAGTCATATTGTCTTTCAAAATTACGAATACCAACCTTGAGGTTTTCATGCAATTGCACTGTTCTTTAGTTGACCTCATACTCATAGAATTGTTGATGTCATGCAATAAGTAATTTGAGATTCCATTTTATTCCTTTATTACAGTTCATACCACAAATCCCAATGGATAATATTATAATATCATATTTTCAGAAAATGAAACATACTTAAAATTTGATGTAAAGAAAAAAGAAAAAGAAAAATAAAGATCATTTATTAAAATGTGTTTCAAATTATTTAAAATACACGTTATTGTAAGTTTTAACTAATAGATCTTTAGAATATATTTTTTTTGAGATCTTTAGAATATATTTCTATATATTGTAAGAGTATCAATAGTATTTTATATGTAAAAATCAAAATGTAAATTAGATTTATGTGTTAAATTGAATAAAATAAGAAAATATTATCTAATGATAAACTGCATAATTTCATAAAGGGTGATAAACTGATAATTGAAATATAAAAGAAAATTATACCATTCACCTCCTTTCTCTCTCAAAGCCTTTAGCTCCCTGCCATGGCATGCACCTAGCCACCCCTAGCTGTCCCCCGCTTTGAGACCAATTGCATGAACCACCCCGTGATTCCCCTGCTACCCCTTGGGCGCTTGTGGATGTTGTAGGTATAAATATAGGCATATTGGTTCACAGACACTCATGCAAATATCATTAATTCTTGAGTGCACACGTACACATAGGGTTGTATACGAATCGGATCGAACTGTATACTATGAAATCGAATTTGCAAATATTAACGGATATTCGAATGTTAAATGTGATTCGAATTCGATACATGGAAAATATTTGAACATATTCGATTCGAAATCGAAAAGCCTTTTTTATTTATATTTTTAATAATTAAAATATTTAAATATTCATTTAAAAAAAATTCCAACTGCATTAACTTTTACATATAATATATATATATATATATATAATATTATGTATAGTAATTTATTTTTAATATATACATATTTTGAGGATATTAAATTTATTTTAAATATTCGAATTACTCGAATTGAATACAACTGTATCTGTATTCGAATTCGAAGATTATACAAGTATAAAAATTAATTTATTCGAAGTCGAATCGAATGTTTTCGAATTTGAATCATCTTAATTGAATTCAAATTCCAGTCACTAATCAACTCAAAATTATTTGATTTGTTTACAACCCTACATACACACACTCATTGAAGTTAATTATTATGGAACATATGATGATATATTCAATAAATGAAAAATGGCAAATTAATCTTTTAAATATCTTAATACCCATAATTAATTTTTCAGAAAAAAAGCTGATGAGATACTATACTTGGAATTCTAATTGTGTGTCTCTGTGTGTATATATTATACCTAACTTTTTAAAAATGAATTGATAGAAGATAACGGGCAAAAAAACTAATTTCTTTTAGGTTTCTTTAACATCCATCCACTCAAAGAGCATTTGTAATTTTAAGAGATAATGGGGGTGCGCTTTTGCAATTTACCCGGGATAAAAAAATCAAGTGATGAGATATCTTTCAACTGCTGAATCCAGAAAGGATTAGAGCTGTTCAACATTTATCAAGAGTAGGCGTTAGATTCTTAAAGTCTATCATAAATCCCTTATTGGCTAAATATCTATTTATAATTTATCTGTAGTTGTGTAAAGGTTCATTCTGTTCTAAATACCACCTGGACGATGACTATCTATTGATCTGAGTTTCCTCAGTCACGTTGATCTATTGTAGTTTGCTGAATTGCACCTTTATACAGGAGTGGTGGACATATGTGTGCATGGGACCATCAGATCCTCATCCTAATTGGCACTTGGGCATGCGAGGTACCCAACACCGTGCAGTAATGTGGCGCGTATGGAAAGAAGGCGGAACAGGTTTTCTCTATTGGGGTGCTAATTGCTACGAGAAGGCAACAGTTGCTAGTGCTGAGGTAATTTATTCGATCCACATGACGTTATGTAATAATCACTTTTCAGATCTTTTGACCCACTGCTAAATCCATTTCCTCAGATTAAATTTAGACGTGGACTCCCTCCAGGTGATGGAGTCTTATATTACCCTGGACAAGTGTTCTCATCTTCAGAGGAACCCGTTGCTTCTTTACGACTAGAGCGACTTTTAAGTGGTCTACAGGTAGTTTCATTATTTAAAAATTATTATTTCATGTAATGTTTTAACAATTTTAAAGTTAGGTCTATGAATCTAGTGATGTCATCATTTCAAGTATTGGGTATTTTAGTCTGAGACATGTATCGATTACAGTAGATAGTATGAAGCTTTTCTGTAGCAATCGGTGAGGCATGCATGTGGCCTACTAATCCATGGTGTTACATCCAGGACATTGAGTACCTCAAACTTTACTCCTCAAGATTTGGTAGAGACGAAGGGCTTAATCTTTTGGAAAAGACAGGCATGTATGCTGGCCCGGAGAGTTATACTCAGGAGCACATGCCGATAGATGTTATGCGTGGTGAAGTTTTCAGGACATGTAACTGAGCAGAAAATCCTAGTATGTGTTTATTTTGGCTCAACTACTTTAGTTTAATTGGAGTAAGAGTAGAGTATGCCTTGTTAAGTCGTTGCAGATCAATCTTACGTCGCTATTTTATATTGATCCATCACAAGTGGGACTCTTCAAGGATTTCTACTTCGATTTTCATTGCTTTTCGCCCATTCCATTTTATCCTTTTATTTTGGCTTTGGGTTGGAGGGGACAACGGTTGGGGTGATAAAACTCAAGTCGTTATGGCTCAACCTTTATGAATATTTTCATTCTAGATATTCTGCAGGCTCAGTCTTCATGACTGCTTTGAGTATTAATATGCCTCATTAAAAACCTTAAGTTGGAAAACCCAGTGGGATAAAACCGATCAAAAGGAAAAAAAATGCATAACACAGATTCATGTCAAGTGCATATAGTTGCCTCATTAAAAATCTTAAGCTTGAAAAATTCTAATGGGATAAAAACCAGACATAAGGAAAAAAGAGTACAACGCACTATTGTTCGCTCCTCCTGATCCAAACAACATTATCAATCTTGCAAGTTCTCAATTTTTCTTACTTCGATGTCATGTACCTATTTCTCAAATTTACTTGTTGAGAAGGATTTTGTAAATAAATCTGCAAGATCTTGACAATAGCAAATTGTTGAGTATTTCATTCTTCATTTTCTGGAGTTCACGTGGAAAGCAGTGTGGCATAGTCTCATCAATGTTGATGCATGCAGTACTGCACAATTTTATGTTGTACTATTGAGATTATATCTTATATCAATAGTATCAAGCAACAATTTTAACTCGTAGTTAGAGATTCAATCAGACCATCTGCAGGATGGCCCCGTAAGGATCATAAAATATTCGAATAGCCCACCTCCTGGGTGTACTGATCTATAAATATCAGTATGAATACATTTTAAAAGTGATTGTGATTCATAGCCAACCATTTTGGTTGAAGGTTTAGTAGTTAGTTTCTTGTAAGCATCATACAAACTAATAATCTTCGGACATTAGCATCTTTGTCATTTTGGGTGTTTGGGCGATAGTACCACAACCCGAATATATCAAGATTCACCAGCTTCCAGCATAATGACATATGATTCAAAATTCTAAATTTAGACATAATACAATCCATAAGTTTTTGCTTCAAATTTCTCATGTGTTGAACCTTTATCTTTACAATATAATTTGATATGTAGAGACTCCCTTTTATTATCAATCCGTGTCTCCAAATTATGCACATTACGATGTACATGTTTAAAATTTAGTAGTTCTTCTGCATCTAATAGATTACACTATTTTCAATGTGCAACGTGATACTATTGCGTAGTAGAATTGCTGCACTCCTGGAGCCATTAATAATTTCAACGAGACATGATACTAAAGTATTTTGTGTGTGTGCACAAATTCATTCCCGAGAAATATTTGACGGTTTAATCTAACTTGACAATATTAGCTCGACCTTGAGAACATATCATTCAAGGGATCAACTCAACCTTGGGAATGTGACATCCAAGGGAAGTAAATATATGATCATATATTTCAAACACAATAAACTTAATCTCATTGAATATGTGATTCAAGAAAAATAATTTTATCCTCAATACAGAACATTTCAACCTCAAGAAACAGATCATCTAAGAGATGTAATTTAAAGCATTGCAGTTCTCAACATCGGGAAATTTTTCATTCAAGAGAGGTACAATATGTGTTGCCTTTATCACGATATCCTTGAATCGGATATTTTTATTACGACCGGATAATCATCTTGACGAGAATATTCACATCTGTCACGGTCACCAGTATAATTATTTGAGGAGGATTAACATATCTTCATATGTGTCCATAATCTCAATTGACTTTTATCTCTGCTGGAACTTCCAAGTGCTCTAGGCACTGTGTTGGACCTCATAATATCACAAATAACTATATTTCAACAAGTGTTTTTCACTTTTCTTTTTAATAAACATAAACCAGATCTGGATTTATTTTATTCTACCATTCTTAGATACTACTGCTAGAGTACCGTATTCATAGCATGCATGCTCTGTGGAGAATATCATATTCTTTCACTTTTGAATACTATCATTTCGTATTTGGGCATTATGTGGCATCCCTGCTTGTTATCGATTTTATTGGAGTGGTTAATATATTAAACTTCTATGTGCACTCTCATATCAAGGTATCAAGATATATAGTTACTTCAGATAACATACATTTCAGATAGCCCTGGAATCAATAAAGATCTTCTAGAGCAATATAATCATCCATATAAGTGATATAACAACGAATAAATAAATCAAGCAAATAAGATGCAATATGAGACATGTAAACAAAGTCATTACGTTAGTGGTGGTAAAATTTCAATCAAGCAAAACCAGTCATTCTATGCAAAGTAAGGTTAGTGCAAATATATACAAATAAATGGAAGTTAGAGTCAGCTAACTTTTTATCGAGCAAAGTTGTTGTTTCAAATTTTTTCATGGATAGTCCATTGCCCGTCTTAAAAGATGTGATGTATACACTTTTTGTCACTTTCAATCACAGTCTCTAAATGATGGCCATTCCGGCGTACATCCTTAAACTTTATCAAGTATCTTTTTAATCTTCTGGATAATAATGCATTTTTAATATGCAAGACGGTACCATTTGGTGATAATTATTGCATCACGAGCCATCTATAATTTCTGCGGGACCAGATACGGTTTTGACTTGTATTTTGTACAGAGTCATACTTGAGAAATATATACTATCAGATAATATTGTGTGCGTCATTGCGCTTATCAAGTAGACAATAGTCTTCTTTTTCAATATTTCCCATTTGTGTCATTAACTCAGGCTCGAGAATGTATCATCAGAGTTAGACTTCTATTTACATAACCTTAAGATAAAATAATCTCAACCCTGGGTAAACACATCGTCCGAGGGAGTTACAAAACATGATATCTACAATGGATATGTACATAACTTTCTGAAATTATTTTGGTCATATCTACGAGGACTGCCACGCCTACCCTTGTAGGGTCCCCAAATAGATTTATACTCGTGACCTCTATATCGTTCCATAATTATGCTAGAATTGGCATGTGCTTCAGGCACAACTATAGATTCTGTAGGACGTAAATCATGATTTCTTAAGAGAAACTCATTAGTTTTCTCAGTTGTAAACTTGACAGAAATCAACTCATGGTATGTATTAAATTATCTTTGTCGGCACTACTGCTGGAGTACCATATTCGAGACTACCTAGTAGAGAAAGTTTTCTCTAACTTATCATATTATGATAACTTTATCCTGAAAAGAGCAAGTCGAGACTCAATATTGATCAACTTCGAGTTGTAATTACTAACAAAGACATAATCTTGTACCTTCTATTGTTGTCATTTATACCGGGCTTGTGTCATTTATCACACTTCTGGTGTAATCGAATCTCTCTGAGTCTTTCTCATATTTTACAATCTTTCAATGTGTACATATATACTCATATTCCAGATACTCTGAAAGGTGGTGGCAAATTAATATCAACGCATTTGTCTTATCTATTTTGTTTGTGTGATCTATATCTACATCATTCAAACTTTCAACAAGTAGTGTACCTCGAAGGTATTGTTTAACATCAACACATCATGCCAGATATTACTACTGGTAATATCAAGGATTTGAAAGTTTTTATTTTCAATACCCATTATTTCCTTCAGGGAAGCAGAGAAGTGAGAAAAAGAATATCGAATTCAGTTTCTCCTATCTTCTTGAGCAGAACTCGTGCTGATAACGTGTTATAGAATACTCGTAAAAGAGCTGCCAGAAATAGAACACAAGTGAAAGTAGAGATTCTTAGAGGAAATTATATATTTTTCATTCAACGTATGAACCCCATTTATAGAAAAATTTCTAAAGCATTTGTCGTGCTTCCGCATTGTCGTGCTTCTTGAATTGTCGTGCTTCCGTATTGTCGTGCGTCTTGCAGTGTCATGCTTCTTGCATTGTCGTGCTTCCACATTGTCGTGCTTGCATTGTTGTACTTTTGGCATTGTCGTACTTCCACATTGTCGTGCTTCTGGCATTGTCCTGCTTCCGCATTGTCGTGCTTCTCGTACTGTCGTACTTCTGTATTGTCGTGCTTCTAGCATTGTCGTACTTTGGACAATATTGTATTTATGTATCACTTACAAGATGAGTAATGATGTAAGGTGTCCACAAAATCACGAGTCACTCTTATATTTTATAACATTTTTTAATGAATTAAGTATTTATCATTTATTTAATACTTATCTCATAAAAACAGTTTGATATCAAAATTATTTATTGTCCAAAAAAAATCTACTTTAGAAAGTCAATATCATGTTTTATTAATTTTAAAATTTTAATTTCCCAAATAAATTATATATAATTAAACTTTTTTGGTAAAAGTATCACTTTTTCTAGTAAAAGTGTGTTTCGTCACATTTTGTTATACCGTGTAGCCGCCCACATAGAAGACTCACTCATAAAAGATTAGTGATATTGTTGCCCTGTACCCGTCCAGGGTATTAAAAAATACTTGTACAACACTTTAACTTTTTATCACAACACAATACCCAAATTGTCTAAAATACCCGTCCTACTTTTTGTCTAAACCTAGCTGTTACCTAACACTCCCTCACCCTCACCCTCACCCTCACCCTCACAGCCGCACCCCCCATTCCTTCTTCTCAAACACGAGCTCAAAACCATTCTCAAACACGAGCTAAAAATTAATTTTCAAACAAAATACACGAGCTCAAAACCATTTCGTGGGATTAAAAACTGAAGGTCCACCAGACGCATATTTCACCTTCAATGAAGCTCTCACTTGAAATGGTACCGGCACGACCATCCTCTGCCGGCGACGGCAATACCCCGTCCACTTCTCATGGTACTCACGAATCAGAGGTTAGTTATACGAGATTTTGAATTAATTCTGAAAAAAGCTGGAAAAATACGCACGAGTTGATTGCAAAAAAATTCTGAAATTTTGAATTGATTACACGAGATAATTATGAAGAAGATGAACAGTGTTGCTTACACGAGGTTAAAAATGCTTACATGAGATAGTTTCTGCTTACACGAGATAGTTGCTTATTGTATTTTGCTT
>JAUEKW010145287.1:0-10469 GCA_032274785.1 Ajuga reptans
ATTAGCGAGTTTTAGAACACTGGTTTATATCATTATAATATAGTGAAATATTATAATTAGTATGTAATAAGTGATGAAAATTATTCTTTTTAATAAAAGAAAAAATCAACATAAAAATGTTTAAAATATAAAAATATGAGTAAGTTGTGAAATACTTATATTCGTTTATTTAAGATATGAATAAGAATGTAATGTTAATCAAATATATATACATATATATATATAATCTATTAATGCATCACAAATTATTCATTATTATAAAGATTCTTAGGATTTTCGTCCTTTATGTTACTTCAAGGAAATGAGAAAAAAAAATAATGGTTAATCATCTTGTCAGTTTAAAAAATAATGGTAAAATAAGTTTTTTTTTGCATAAGATATTTGTAATTATTATAGTTATAGTCCAAATTCATCACAAATAGTATAATTCACTTGTCATTTTAATCCAAACACATATTCAAATAAAAAAGTATAGGTTGGCGACTATTGCCACCCCCAAAAATTCTTTGTACACACATTTATCGTGTAGATTAAAATAACCCTAAATTAATTGACTAACTTGTTATGTTTTATATAATTTGTACAATAAATATAAAACTTTCCTTTTTTATATAATTAATAATAAAATGGCAACTGCCCTCAATATGTACTGGTGGTACGCCGTCGCGGCTAGTGCCCCGATTAACGGGCCGACCCATAAATTTCACTGAAAATATACATTAGACCATGGTTAAATTCAAAAAAGTTATTTGTATAAATATAAATGAAAGTTGACTTTTTCAAGCTTAAATTCTCACATGGTTACAGACTACAGCGTATAAATTCACTTCATGATTTCAAGTACAATGGTATCTCATTGTGAATTTTTAAGAAAATGAGAATTCTTCACGGTTTATAATTTTATATAGTGTGAATGAGTAATTAGAGTGATTGAGAAATAAAACGCGTTACCAAAATAAAAAACAGAGTTACTAAGATTATTATAAAACAAAAATATAATCGCATAATTTGTGTTGCATAATAATTAGTTGACCTTTAGAAATATAAATATGTTGCCCTGATTTGCACATATCTTATATTTGGGCTGTATATATGGAATGATTTGCCCTGATTTACTCTAATTTGTACATATCTCTTATTTGAGCTGTATATATGGCATTATTTGCTATGATTTACATATCTTACTATGTATCAACTGATGAGATCTTGTCTGATTTGCGACAAAATAGGAAGTTGCATAGAAAACTTTATTACTGAAATTAGTAAGATGCTTTGGGCAGGAAAATGTCCAGCTTTCTATTTTGGGACAATTGTATTTTATTATTAAGTAAGATTATTATTTCTCAAACAACAAATCCTTCTACAACTACCCAAACAAGACATTTTTACATCTCTCAGCTATTTTTTCTTAATCAACAGTGTCACAACAGACTTTAGCACCAACCAAACCAACCCAACGTGTATTTGTGTAACTATTCTATTTTATTACATTATGTGGTTAGTAGACTGATTATAAAATCATTTTGGCTCTAAATTCTAGTTACAAACCATATTCTGATTATGCCAAACAATTACAACGAAGCAAGAATTATGGTAAGAAATCAATTTCTATTTTCATTTAAATAAAAACAAGTCAAACAATGAGAGGTTACAAACATTAGTAAATCCCAAGCAGGGATCTTCATAAAAATGATAAGCAATACAAACACGATTAGACCTAGAGCCTAAAGACCATAAGCTTCTACACCAGACAAATTTGCACATCCCATGTGTATTTTGAGGCGGTATACATTAAAAAGTACACATACAAAGAATTATGCAAACTAGTTGATCTCTGAAAGGGGCGCACGAGGAACAACTAATGCCTTAACGTCTTTACCATGAAAAGATTCAATCGAGTTGTT
Source organism: Ajuga reptans (assembly GCA_032274785.1). Classification (NCBI taxonomy): domain Eukaryota; kingdom Viridiplantae; phylum Streptophyta; class Magnoliopsida; order Lamiales; family Lamiaceae; genus Ajuga; species Ajuga reptans. Next base: position 1,905 of record JAUEKW010145287.1, read on the forward strand.
CTCCCGGAACTCTTCTTGAAGGGCCTCCATAGGCATGGCTCGAAGCGACTCGATTGTGCCCTTGCTTGGAATATCAGGCTCAGACCGGATGGGTGTTGAGCCTGTGGGCTCATAGTCCTAACATCAAAGAAGCGAAACAAGTTTCATCACTGAAGGCCAAATTTACTTTGTGTTCAACAAGTAGAAAAGAACATACCATGTATTTGTGGCTAAAAGTTTTGAGAGCATGTTGTTCAATGCTGGATGACTGCTGGGAATGATCTCTGAGAAGATTCTCAAGTGTTTCTGAATGAGTTTTAGAGGTTGCCAAAACTCCGGAAACAGATGATTTCTCTTGTTCGGATAAGGCTGAAATGAGATGAAAATGTAGGTCCATTCAAAAATCAAAATGTAATGTTAAATCAGAGTAGAAGATATATTCTTGAAAGTGATTTACATTTACATTAAATACTATAAATGTCTTAAAGTGGATGAAGTTCAGAGCTGGGAGACAAATAATTAGAAACTATCAGGCATAATGAACCAATCACCAACTTAAAAATTGGGATGGTGACTATGGTCGGTCCACAGGAAAAACTACATGTATGACATAATCAACAATTTTAAATGATTGCTAACAAATAAAACTATGTCTGTCAATTTTATCTCTATAGTGATGATCAACAACCAAAATGCAGGTCCATAAACGTCAAACAAAGGTAATCTAAAAGCAAAAGAGAGAAAAAGGACACACTCCACAAGCACAAGAGTGAACGCTCAAGTCCGAGTACAATGTATAAATCATATGTAGAATATACAAGTTCTTGAAATATAGAAGATGCTGTTTAAATTGTGTCACCGATTCAAAGAAATAAGAGATTTTGTCAGTAATAGTAATACTAACCTTCAAAACACTGAACAATATCTTCAGTGTTCTTTTTTATGTCATCCTCAACCAGATTTCTTGCAGATTCAACCTCAGCATCATGTTGTTCATTGCTATAAATCATATTCCTGAAAACAGGTGTTAAAGAAGTAGATAAATATCATGTCATCCAAAAAGTTCTATACAAAAAACCAGAATCAAACTTTAATTCAGCCAGAAGAAAAGGAAAGAGACCAGCAGATATCACGACAATCATATAGTTTTATAGAGTGAAAATTGCAGCAATATAGGTTTATATAGTTTCATTAGCCATCGAGGGTCTTCTCATCTCTCCTTCTGGTTCATTTTGGACTAATCCTTCAGCGTATATATATACACAAACCTAATATGTGAGTCGATCGTTGTAATATTTTCCTTTCCCATGTCATTCAACGATTCTTCCATTCTTTGCCACCGCTTCATAGCAGTATCAACATTGTTTACACTGAGAAGGATGGAAGAAAAAACTGAGTCAGGGAAAGAAAATGCATGAGATTTTTTTTTTTAGAAAAAAATATTTAAGCTCAAACAGCAGAAGAAAGTAGACAAGGAGAGTGACTTAGATATGAGAAAAAATAGACAAGAAAAATAGTCATAGAATTTCTTACCATTTCTGCATAAGTAACTCCAGTCGACAATGCTTAGCAGCAGAGAAATCAGAATTGTCTTTAATAGCACTGTCTGCATGAGCAAAGCAATCCTGCCACTTTCTTTTTAGATCTGTTGTAATCCCGTCGATCGTTGAAGCATGTCCATCCAAAAACATCTTATTTCCAGTTGCACTATCCCGCAGATCATCCAGGCTTGCATCCACCTACGAGCCAAAAACATAAATACATCATATGGAAAGGAACAGAGAATGTAAATACATACAGACAGAAGAAGCACAACTCAATACCATCTCTTTCTGACGCCGCATGGAATTCGAAACAAGAGAGGCCATATCAGCAATCAGCTTCTCTGCTTCTAATCTAGATTGTTCCTGCAATCATCAAACTTGGGTAAGAGATACAGTTAAATATGGTAGAGACACAAATATTCAACAACACTTAAACCTCATAAGACTTCCGAAATTCAGCTATGCCAGTTGTCTGAATCTCATCAACTTGAGTTGCATGATGTTCAAGCCTTCTTGATTCTTCCAAAAGCTTATCAAGAAATCCGTTAACAGACTCTGAGGTACTTATCAGGTGCTCCTTACTAGCAGCAAATCTCTACAAATAGAGAGAACATCTTTTTAAGATAAAAGATTAATATCTTGAAAAGAATCCCAAAAGGTATAACCAGGGTGAACATGGAAACCTGTCGAAGCTCTCTAGCTAAGTGAGCCATTTCCCCTTGATGATTAGATAATGCTGCCTGAATGTCATCATAAATTGATTTTGCTTCTACAGCTTCTGCTGCTAGAAACTGAACAGATTTATGAAGGGTGAGACACTACCAACCAAATCAATAAGAACCAGAAAATATACCCGAAGAATAAAATGTTCTCTTACTTCCTCAACAGAGTGTGTATTGGAGGATGCCAAAGCCGACAGTTCCTCCAAACCAGCATTACTACCAGCTTTATGTAATCGGACAACATTTTGTACAGCCTCAATATGCGAGACATACAAAGCCCTCGAAGAACTTAACTTCTTCTTTAGTTCTGTAGAAGTCTGAAAAAAAAAATGAGTGGAGTTAAAACGGTAATAGCTTCAAAGAACTAAAATTACTGGACAATGTCGTTAATCTCAAAAACACTATCATGAAAAACTACACTGCGCCATGAAAATCGCGATAAAATGTTAATAAGTAGTGATCAGCCAAAACAATTGGTAAAAACCTTATCATGCACTTGGAGAAAATAATTACAAAGATCCTCTACACACTGCAGGTGTTCACTTTGCCGGGACACTGATGCATCTAGTGAGCTACTGAGTGTGCTAAGCTGCTGGGTAAGATCAGATTGATAACTGTCCACAGTTGACCTGTTATCAGCATTCAGTTTGTCCTCTCTGGCTGAAAATGTAAAAACAGTTACAAGCAGTGAACCACCAGATATGATCTTCAAAATACAGGGTCAGGAGAACTACTAACCAATTTTATGAAACAGTGAAACATTATCCTTTTGGGACTTCTCCAAATCAGCCCGCAACACACACGCTTGATGAGCCAGTGCATTTTCTGTTTCAAATATTTGGGACAGTTCATTAGACACCATATAAGAAAATCCCATCTACTTTACATGTTATACCTGCTTTCTTTTGTTCTGATATGATAAAGTCTCTCTCTTTTAGCGAATATTGGCAAAGCTTTAGGTCATCCTCAGTATCAGCCAACAACTTCCTAGTCAAGTCCAAATCTTTCTGCAATAACCTCCATATAAGACTCAGTGATGAATATACACATAGGTCTAGTTGGTGAAGATGACTTACTTTGGTTGCATCAAGTTTATTACTCAGAGCACAGCATTGTTGAACCTGATCACTGTATCTTGCTTGTAGTTCCTCTATTTGCTGCGGGTTGAACATAGTTTAAACTTCAGATCGTATGAGGTATCACATCTAAGACGCTGAGCCAGTGCCTTAGAAAAGAAGCAAGTATGCTAACCTTCTGATGGTTTTCTATGGTTATTCCCATATGTTCAATCTGGTCAGCCATTGCCTAAAAAAGAACAAAATTTGCATTGATCAATGACATGATAGGACATTTCACACATTAATGTGGAACATCATATCACAGAATTAGTCCCTCCAAAAAGATATTCAACAAATGTATGGAGTTGAAAACTTGAAAGAGCATGTCAACATATTTAGATTAAAGGCAGCAAGATCCAAGTATTAGCACCTTTCTATCACTCTCCTCTTGATAGTATCGCTCCTTAGGGATGTAAACACCATTTTTCTCACGTGCAGCATAAACCTCTACAGAGACGGAGATAAAGATAGAATGATTAATAGCTACAAGGATTAACACAATACACACCCAAACACATATACATATATGTGTGGGGGGGGGGGGGAAATGCAAATATAGAAGCACAACTTTCAAATGAAGCATCAGTATGCCTGCTTACACATCATACAAAAGATAGTAACAATTTACCTGCCTTGAGTCGTTCTATTTCACCATACAGATCCTTTATAAGAGTTGACTTCATCATCTTCTGATTGACCTACAAGTTACGGGATACATGTAACAATATCACTATGATAAGAAGACTATTCTGCAAAACTAACATCATCATAAAACCAACCTACCAATCAATGAGTAAAAATTTGTAATTTGTTTTTCAATATAAAAACAAACCAGAACTAACAATCTTTTAACTACCTGATACAGGAAATACGTAACATATTTAACACACCAAAAAAGAGCATCATATTTATTTTCATCAGAACGATCAGTCGATCACATAGTTCGCAACAAAAAAAAAACTAAAAGCGTTCACATATACAACAAAGTCAACATTATCTCATGTGAACACACAAGAACCTAGAATTCCCAATAAACAAGAAGGGAATGATTTAATTGCTAAAACAAGTAAAGTTTGGAACAAACCTCAGGCTTATTCCTTATGTTCTTGGCCCTGTGAGCATAATCTAATGTGCTTAGGGTCTCCTCAAGACAGTGGACAGCTGGTGATACAGTAGCAATAATACAGGTCTTTGTTCTTCCCCCTAAAGAATCTCGTAGTAGACGAGTGAGCTTGCTGTCCCTGTTGAAAAAGATAGCAAATAGGATCACAATTTCATAAACAGAACACAGCTCTAATGAAATTAATTAGATAATAATGAGAAAATAGTCTACCTATAAGGAATATGTCCAAGATGCTCAACAAGAGCATTTATTACACGCCCTAGAGTAAGTAAACTTTTGTTTATTTCTCCGGCTTCTCTTGCCCGCCCCTAAAAATGAATTGAGAAAATACATTCAGGGATAAAAGGCAGGTAGGAAATATAATTAAATTAAAGCGATACATAAATATGTAACTGAGGAGAACTAAGTATTTAATCAACAATATTAATATAAATGCAGCAAACAAATTTAACAGATCATCTTAAAGGAAATTTGCAGATATAGTGGTCTACCATGACAAAATATTACCTCCCTAGCACCAGAACGTGAGATATTTTCTGAACCAGCCAGATCAACCAAATTCAACTTGCCACATTTGATTAGTTCTTCGCCTTCAGGCGTCGCTTCCTTTATATGTATGGTAATCGAAAATAGAGAATGTGATCGACTATATCCAAAAAAAAAAAAATATTACAAATTGGTTTATATCCACAGCATAGAAATACTATGCACTTTATCTCAAGCAGAAGCATGTAAGAACCTTGATTGTTTATTTAATAAGGTTTCCGCAGTGCGACGTTTAGCAGATCCCCTTTCAAGCAATGTGAAAATCTCTGTAGCACTTGTCACAATTTCCTCTTCCAGTCCTCTGACAAGGACACCTCCTTTCCCATCTTCCATTAGCGGTAATTGTTTTTTCTGTTTATCCTCCATTGCAACTTTTGATATATCTTCAGGGGCTAGTAAATCAGTTATTTCTTCATTGTACAACTCCAAGAAAGTTACTTTCACACTGTACTCAGCATTTTGACTCTCTAATGTATCAAATATTTGCTTAACTGCCCTGGGTATGACTCCTGCTTCTTGAGGTAATTCTCCATTCGGACCGCTCTTCAAGATAAAGCAAATTACACTTGAACACAGCCTCAGGTACACAATAAAACAACAAAAGGTAAGTAAAACTGGATGGTACCTTTGATCTCTTGGATTCACCTTCCATGGTGTAAGTTTTTCCTGTTCCAGTTTGTCCATAGGCAAATATTGTACAATTAAAACCTTCCAACACCTCATTCACTATTGGAATAACTGCTTGGTCAAATAGGTCCCTCTGTTGGGCATTTGGTCCAAATACCTGTATTTGTAAAAATAAATTTATCAAGTTATTCAGACAAAATCCAAATGCATCTCACAACATATAAACCAGAAGCGTATATTAATCGAAATTCTTTAATAACAGTAATTACACCATACAGTTCATTTTGGTCAAAAACCAAAAGCCAGATACTTTTTCAGTATCATAAGGTGGCTGTCCACAGAGCAGCTGATTTATTCCACAGTAAAAGGGTTTATTGGGAGATTGAACCAAATCATAAAGGACAAGTCACTAAGTGCAACAGTATACTATGCATTTTTATCGTATCACAAATCTGATTTTAAGAAGTTCAGTTAGAATAAAGTAATCCAACCTTGTCAAATGTAAAAACCCTATCAATATGCTTTCCGGCGATATTCTGTGAAACTGAGACCTCTCTCTGGTACTCATTGCACGTCACCACCTGCGGTGCATTGTTCCGCAACTCGTCCTCGCTAAAAGGTCTACAAAATCCCCAAAAAGAAAAAAACCATAATAATTACAGAAACAAAACAAAAAAGAGTTATTCTGAAAACCCTAATTTCAAATGTATCCCCATTACCTGCAACGAAGGAGAACCTGAACATTAACTCCCTTTTCCTTACTCGACATTTTCGAGCTCCCACGCCTGGATCACTGTATGTAAGCTTCGTACTAATTAACGATACAATTATCAGATTTATCTCCCCTGTCAGTGTGTGTGATGTGTGAGAATTGAGAATTGAGAATTGAGAAGTGAAAAAGTAGAGAAGAGCGGGATAACTTTAATCTGATAATAATTTGAAATTTTGAGGAGCCGCTCCTGTTCTCTGTTTTATATATTCTATGGCTGTATTTCATCGAATGGGATCGGACGGCTCGTGTTGTGTCGGAATTTTTAATACATGATTTGACATTTATGTCCTCAATTCTCCGTGTTGTTTGAATTTCCTGGGCCTTATAATTGGATAAAGATGTATAGGGCCTCGGATTTGAATTTCCTGGGCCTTATAGCCATGGACCCAAATTACTGGGCTAATAACGAATAAAGCAACTCATTTACAATTTTCCATTTTTAGTGTTTATCTAATATCCTATTTCCATTACCCACTTCCTCGATCTAACTTGAGCGTCAAGAAGACTCTCCTAGCAAGCTTGAGATTTACTGGTCACTCGTTGATCAGGTTTACTCCCTCCATTGCAAACCAAATAAACCCGTAAAAAATTTATTTTTAGTTCTGTAAGTTAGAACTTGTATATTACATAATTTCAATTTTAGTCCAGTAACTTTAAAAAAATGTCCAATTTAAAGACATAGGTCATCGCCGATCACTAATTTCGCCGGAGTTGCTGATGTGGTGCAAATGTGGCTCTAAAAATTAGGGGTTTCCAGCCATTTTTTCAGATGTGGAATAATGCTTATGTGTACATGCTACATCATTTATCCCATTTTATTGTTATTTTTTAATAAATTTAAAAATTAAAAAAATTAAACAAAAAACTTCTTCTCCCAGTCTTCTTCATGTCCCCTGCCACCGCCACCCGTCGTCGTCGCCGCCGCACTTGATACATCTTGCCTTGGTTATATACCCAATCATCTTATTCATCCTTAACATTGAAGACTACCATACGTTCAAAAAAATTCCAAGTTTATTGAAGAAACCATGGCTACTCGCTACCCAAACTCTAACTCAAATTAAACAAAAAAATCCAAGTTTATTGAAGAAATCTTTCTCTGTGAAGATTGTAGAAGGAATAAAATGGGGGAAAATCTTTCCAGATCTGTAAAATTTGCAAAAACTACAAATCTTCTTCTTCTTCCAGTTTATTTTACAAGTTGGTGGGTGGGGGGGGGGGAGGTCGTCTATCAGAGCGAAGTTGTCGGCGAAGGGACCATTGCCGCCGGAATGGAAGGGTCGGAATTTGGCCAGGGCAACAGTTTTTTGTGCAGGATGATTTGGTTGGTGGAGGGAGGAGGGCTAGTTGGCGAAGGTGGCGGTGGGGCTAAACTACGGTGGGTTGTAGTGGTGGCGGATGAGGGAGGAGGTGGAGGTGCTGGTGATGGTGTGCCAGAGGTGAAGAAAGAGACGATGATGTGTATTCACTTCTTATTTAGATTTTTAATTTTTAATGAGTGAATTATTAGATGATGTGGAAGGTCCAGCTGGCAAAATAATTGCCACGTAAGCTTATTAACCATAAAGCCCCAAATTTTAGAGCCACATCTGCGCTACATCAGCAACTCCGGCAAAATTAGTGACTGGTGATGACCTCTGTCCTTAAATTGGACATTTTTTTAAAGTTATTGGACTAAAATTAAAATTATGTAATATACATAATTTTTTCTGGACAAGGCATAACTTACCGGACTAAAAATAAATGTTTCCCAATAAACCCCCATACCTGTCCCCATAAAAAATGATAATAATAGCAGCAATACTTATTTTTAGTGTAAGAAAATATTTTACATATCAACTTTTTATTTTTAATCAACTTTAAGTATAATATATTGTTCATAAGCTATAAATTCTAGCTCATTTCCCTCTGAGTTTGTCTTACAATATATTGAATAACTAGTAATATTCCCGTGCGATGCACGGTTTGTAAATGTAAATGTAAATGAATAAATAATAAGAATTATATATATGAAAGGGATAATGATAAGATTATAAATTACTTTTCTCTTTAAGATATAGTTATATCTTGAACATTCCATTGCATCAAACTCCACAAAGAACACTGCAAGAAATTTCATAACTTAAATTTCAAA